>JAPYMA010000256.1:0-232166 GCA_035041965.1 Anisakis pegreffii | reverse complement strand
ATGTTTTTGATAATTTTGCAATGTTCGCCATTTCGTGCTTTAATAAATTATTCTGCACTCTTATTGTATCACCAACAAAAAGCATCTATCTGATCAAAACAGTGACCACTCGTTCACGGAATGTTAATCACCACAAAAACGGATATACTCCTCCAAAGTAATCGCGGTAAACAAAATAAGATGAAGTAGCAGTAAAGCAAGCAATCGAATTCGTGCATTCATTACTAGGCACTAGTGTTGTGCGGGGAGTCCCCGTCCCAGGCCTCCCCGTTCCCGTCCCCGACGATCTTCGAGCGGCGGCCATTTTCGGGGACTGTCCCCGGCGTCTCCGTCCCCGGCCCATTTTGCTGTCCCCGCACAACACTACTAGGCACCTACAGCGCCACCCACATAGTGAGCACTCCGTTTTTTTGCGGGATCTTCTGCTTTCAAATCGATGCTGCAGACGTCAGTCGTATTCACGCGTTTTCTTGGGATTCTTTTCAAGGATCACTTCACGGCGCGTGTTCTAAAGAAAAGATCGCTGAAAATTTTTGATTTTGGGCTTCCACAATTATTTTTTGTGACTATTTCACAAGTGTTTGAATAAACCATGCAAAAACAGTATTCAGAGAGACAGTATATTTTCAAGACGTAAAGAATAATTAAAAGGAAATACTCAATCAAACAGCCCAATTTCATGAAGACAGATGATTCCCAACGCTACTGTTATTAGTGTTGCGACTGAACACATCGGTCGCAAAAAATTCCAAACAAAATCACGTCACTATAACACACACCTATATTCACATAACCAAACACCTAATGTCGTTATCTTATCTCAAATCTACCCTTCACAATCCTCCAACAATATTTGTTAAATCTATATTCAAATTCACTTGTATTCACTGCAGTCAGTTGTACCATCCATTGCTTTACTAATCATTTTGTGCTTACAAATATTTATTCATTTACTTCACAAGTTGTTGTCTTTGATTTACCACTTTGTTTATAACCATTCGAATGTACGTTACAATTGTGTGACATTCCGCGCCATTGTCGTTATCGTCGTTATAACTTCAATGCTTTAATTACCCAAGTTTGAGATCTGGGAAAGCAAGTCGCAAACGACAATTCAATTCAATTCGAACAATTCGAATTATCAAGCTGTCAAGTCTCAGAACGAGTCAAGTCAAATTCAACTTTAATCACCAGATCTCAAACCGTCGTTGCAATTGATTGTGTCACTGCTTTGTGAATCAATTCAAACATTTCAAATCAGTCGCGGTCGCCGCAGATCTGATCACCTGCGTATAATTCTGAACCTCAATCAAACAACGCTCTATCAAATCCTCATCCGATCCCAAAACTGTTAAGCAAGGTTACAACAGCCAAAGAGTGCACTCTCAATTCTATTCTCAATTCCACTTTCAATTCCCACTATAAATTTCCATTACCAACTCCCAATTCAACGTTCCAATCCAAACCCGCTACTCCCCAATCAAATCCTTATTCACGCCCAACATACCGACATCTCAACGGACAAATAATCTTCAAGTCAACCGAAGCCTTCAATAACTCTTCAAGGGCCGCTGCTACGATCGATCCACTACCAATAACGTCAATCAACAACGCAAACAACTTAACAATCTCATCAATCTGTTGGTGAACTTTATTGTCAAATTTCTCTTTTGCCATTCAGTTTAACATTATTGTTTCTGTATTGTCGTTGCAACCATTTCGTTAATTTTTATTGTATTTGAATATTGGAATTTATCTTAATCATTCGTTTGTTATTCAATTATTTGTTAATCATTGTTTTATTTATCCCATCTTAAAAATTTGTTATTTTAACGACTAACTAGTTAAAACACAGTACACATCCATAACCACACAAAAATCTTTAGTCGTTACAGTTAGTTACGTGGAAATAAGGGTGTCGAGGAAGGAGGAGTGTGACATTTGTAAATATTTGTGATAACAGAGACACGTAAACTCGCAATGAGATGGATTTGCTGATTAAATGAATAAATAAATTCAACCAAACAACATCGGTCAACAGCTATATGCAAATTACGTCGAATAATATGCATACGTAAGCGTTGGCGAATATTCAAAAGCTTTCAATATACGATTGAAATACACATGAAGAATCACTTTGAATCATTCGGTTTTGTTTCCAGCTGATGTGAGGTTTTGTTTCTGGTTCTGAAAGTAAGTTGTTACTTGGTTGTGTTGATACTCGCTTTGTGCACTGCTAAAGTGAGACTAGAGGATGCGGAACACTATGGATTGCCTAAACGACGTTAGGATGTTTCGTGGCAAAGTCAGGACTTGTTGCGAAGCAATAATGACAGACCTCTGAAGCTCGTCCGGGTGCACGAGCACATGTAAGTGAAATTTGGCGTATGAGGCTTTTACTAGGGAAGTGCGTGCAGTCACTACTGGCGATTGGCATGCGGTCAACACCATTGAAACGAGCCGATAGTGAGCATGGATCAGTTCCCAAAAGCTGCACAGTACTTTTGTGAAACGAGTGACACGGGATCGAGGTTCTCGGCTTAGCTCGTCTTCAAAGTCAGGTCTTGCTCCGATAAACTTGACTGGAGCAGAGACGAGTGCTGCAGTCGAGTTCTCAGTGACCAAGCTCTAATGTTAGCGGTGGAACTATTCGTTTTTTTTTTTGTAAATATCGAAGCTAGAAACTTTAGACATTTGTAGAGAGGTTTATGAGAATGCGTTAAGATTTTATGGCAACAAGAAAGAATGAACAAATGAGCGTGACTGTTACCGTAAGCATAAGATGCAAAGGAATGAATCTGCCATAAGACGTCAGCTCTGTTCGATGATTCAAAAAGTTTGTAAAATGTACAATTGGACCATTGCAAGGTCACTCGATCGACTTTGGTGTTATCAGCAAAGTAATATTTCGGAATTGGATTATTCTCATTCGAAATGACAATATATTTTTCGTTTGGCGTTCGTATTTCATACTGATAAGCGACCATCAGTTAATTTATTAGCTTATGGCTATGATTCGAGATTTTTTTCTCAAGTGCTTCGGCGCCATTCACCAAAATATACAAGAGTACGCGATGCCGGCTTTATCTTTCCAATATTTATCACCTACGCAAACGGTTTTTGCCAAAAATGTGGTAGATCAGGTGAGAGAATTAGGTGCACTTGGTTATCGTTTATAGGATGTGCCTACTGACTTGCGAGGAAAATATTTTTGTTTTTTATGTTTTATTGCCACCCGGCAAATGGTGCACACGTTCAAAGTTTTATTCTTTCCTGACTCTGCATAAAAACTCGAATAATTTGAAAGGCGTTTTCGGCTTCACAGTCATAAAAGAAACACTTCCATGACGAGCACCAAGCCTTGGTCATAACCAGCCCACTTATCACTCCTCTGCGCAATGATCTAAATACTGACATCATGACCAGAAAGGTACTGCATAAAATGAATGTTTTTGAAGCTATCGTGCAGTTACATGAATAAAAAGGTTCAGCTATAGCGTTAGATCTGGACATGCGCATGAACGTAATTTGCCATTCTTTCGGATGTTCAAAACTAGTGTTCGTCTGGAAACGGAGCCCTCGACGGGGAACGCTGGGACCGCTCCCGTCCCCCCGCGCAAATTGCTTTCCGATTTTTTCGACAGGGACCCTCCCTCCGTCCAGTTTTGTCCCCACGGGAACCTTCCCGGGCGATCCGCTCCCCGACTTTTTGGGGACCCCTCGCCCAACTTTCTTCTCGACGGCGAGCGCGTCGCACCTTCGCGGACAATCAACTCAAAATGGCGAATTGCCGCTAATAATGATTCACGCTTGTTTTTATTTTATTGATAATGATTCGTTCTTGTTTTTATTTTACTGTGGTGAGTAGAATTTTTGGGGTTGACTTCGTTGTAGTAGTGCTGACGTAGGGTATTGTTGATGTTGGGGATTAGTTGATGTCCTTGGATCAGGACGAGACGGGGACACACTTGAGTTTGGTCGAGTTGAGAGTTGACGAACAAACGAACTTGATTGATTGCAATCAAGAAAAAACAGTGCTAGCAAAAATTTCATGTTGAGGTGTTGGATTATTGGGGGCGTGAGTTACTGTAAAATTGATACGATATTGGAGATTAGATAGGATAAAACTGATAAGATAAAGATGTAAGTAAAGTAAAACCAACGTTGTTGTTTTTATTTTACTGATATTGATTTGTTCTTGTTTTTATTTGATTGATATAATGATACGATAATAATAGCAATGATGATAATGATGCGTTTCATTTATTCTTGTTTTTATTTGATTGATATTGATTCGCGTTTGGTTTTTTTAATAAATGTGAATTAGAACAAGTAGCATTGTGAGGTTTTGTGGATGGTAGCAACATGTTATTTAAAGTTGTAGTCGTGAACGTATTATCATTGAAAAACGATTTCACTGCACTTCTAAAAGTGCGCATCGGGAGAGAAAATTCTGTTTAAGAAGCTGAAACGGAATTTTCAAACAAAAAAAACTACTTTAAAAAGAGAAAAATCTTAAAAAAATTGAAATTTTGTTTAAAAAATTGAGCTGAAATGCTCCCCGTTCTCCTCGTCGGGAAACACGGTAAAGGGTCATTCCCTGGCGGGGTCTCCCAGGGCAATCTGCTTCCCCATTTTTTGACGGGGACCCCCCTGTCCAGTTTTCTCCTCCGTCCGAAAAACTGCTCCCCAACGAGCACTACTCAAAACCTTGACGGGAGGATAATAACGATAGTAATGCGACTGCTCACACTGGGTCAGATTAATGATCTACTCATCTTGGTGAACAGTATAGGTTGATGTGATGAAACGTAAACAGATGCAGTGTGATCATATCGTATCGTTTCGAAATAAGCAACATTAGGCGTTACGCAGAGCACAGTGCATGTAAACTTATGTTATCGTTCGCATCGATTTATTGGAGATTTATGAAGTTTACTTAAAGCTGCCTTCACCTCTCTCGTTTTCTGTGAGATCCATTCTGCCTTCGCGTTACTCGACGCTGATTTATCAGTGACATTTATCGAGGTGAAGTAAAGTAGATTGTAAGGGATGAATAATGAGTGCTAATCTGTGTTGATTACCTGACAAACACATTTCCTTATGCGAGTACTCTAGCAGAACATCCGCGTCATATATCCCTCAAACCATCCCAACTCATATTTGTTATGAACAAAGGTCAATCGCTATTTCAATGTTGATATATCATTTTATTCAGAGAAACTTGAAGTTTGAATGCGATTATTGAATTTCTCTAACCGTCAGTTTGATCCATATAGCCATCATATGGTTTCATAGAGAATTCGCACATTTTCTAGACGATCCGATTCCCCAGGAAAATAAAACTCCTGGCAACATGTGAAGTTTTTCGGTGAACAGTCTCAAAAGAATGCACTCTAGCCCCTGTAAATCTAAGTTTAAATTCAGGAGTAAGTCCAAGTCTAGAAAAAGTATTAATTAGAACCGGTGAAGCTAAAACGGTAAGGATATTCACCTTTATCATTTTAAGGGTTGCTCAATTTCGTACTTCTTATATAATATGGTTGAAAACTCTATTCTTGGATCGAGATTACATTTTCCGAAGATTGTGAATTAAATAGGTCAACAGTAACTGCGTACAAACTTATTTTCGTCAATTCACGTATTGCTTTCTTCTCGAATTCCTTTTGATAATGTTCAAACATTCCTATCCACTAAATGAAGTCTACGCTTCAGGATAGTTGATCATTTGGTGCATTGGATCGTACATACTGCGGTGTAAGTGTTCGAAATTTCGAAAAGTACAATCGCCCAACGACTTTATCGCTGCCAGCATTAACCGGTAGTTTATTTGGCTTTGGAGTGGAACTTTGAGTTTTGAGTTCTATTTTATATTTATTTTCATGCATCAATTTGTCATCACCACATTTTTCATCCATCAACTTGTTGTCCATCCATCGATCAGCATTATTCTAGCCTCCTATTGATCATTTTTAAAATTGTTCATTCTTGCGTAACTATCAATAGCAGTTGCGTTAGCCCCTCTCAAACTTGTCTGTCTCCTGAACTGGTTGAAAATTCCTTAAGCATTTTCATCCGAGTCCGCCCTCCCTCCTCAACCCGGATCACAGGCGGAATATGCGTTGAATTGAACAGTTCAAGTTTTTGCAAACCTTGAAAAACTTTCTCGCCTATAAGGTCTGTGAATGTCGTTGTTTAGGGAGGTCCGGATTTGAATTTATCACATTTCCGGTTCGTTTTATTCAATTTCAATTCAAAATTATCAAATGACTGAGCGTGATCACATTTTTTGCATTTGTATCAAATAATCATATGAAAAACGAATTAAATAATGCACATTTCTTGAATAATATAGGCCATTTGTGGACTGAATTTGTTTATGAGATCAGTGTTTGTTTGTGATTTGCGATGACTGCTGATGCAGAAAATTGGCTGCATGCTACGCTTTTGTCTTCGTTCGGAATTATTCAATATGGTATGCAACGTATGAATGCAACAAACAACATAAACAATATTTATAACAAGCTACATTTTATTGTATAATATTTGATAGTACATCTTTATATGATGTTGCATGCATGTGATTCATTCATATTCATACCATATGATTGAGATACAGAGAACAGGAAGCATTTGTATCGAAAAGCTTCATCATATACAAAAGATGTTTCGTTGGTTTTACATTATGCGCACTTGTGCGTATTTCTTTTTCTTTGCAAATTCAATTTCTGCTTTAATTGGAAGTTTTTCGAAACCATTCCACTGCATCGTCAATAATTTTGCAAATTTATTTCAATTCCGTGTTTTTTTCGAGTTCTTTCTTCTCACTGTGTAATGCTTCGTTCAGGAGTTATGCTTCCGTTTTATCAGTCCATAAATGCTTCAGAATAATGCACTGCAGTTAGGAAACATTACTGTAACAATTTTGAATCAACTGATTTGTAGCAAAGCAACGTTGCCCTACTGTAGATCGTCATTTTTGAGAAATACCATGTTCATAGCACCGGTCTGTGCAGCTTTCAGCGACGATGTTAAAACGTTTTTGAATTGCCGACCAAAAGTGACCTCAGCTATCAGAAGACTATATATGTGCCCAGCAAAAAATACCTCATCGCCGAGTCGGTGATGTGTTTATCTGCAGGCGACTTAAAGTATTGTAATAGGATTAATCTATCATTATGGCCATCTCCGAACAACTGATCTGCAGCACGGCAACATTGCAGTGCTGTGACGTTACCTTTGCTGTTGAGTGTTATTCGTATTTTGGATGATAATTGCGCTGATACAAAATATGACGAATTTAAAACCACGTGTGTGAAAATCATTTGCATCATTGTCCCTTCGCATTCATCATAAACGTCATCTGAAATGTTCTCCTGCTCATAACAGATTGTCCTTTTGAAGATAATAAACTGATGTCAATGAATGTTCTCACATGTTAACTAGATAGTTGCTTTGAGCCGTAACAACTGTCGATCGCTTGCTAAAAAGTTTTTAATAAGTTTGTTCGATGATAATTTCATGTTGATGTGGAGATACACTTGAGATTGTTAAAAATTATTGATTTATTGAAATGAAATTTGAGATATTCAAACAGTAAGAATACTCAATTTCGTTCAGTGCAACTTTTATTTGAAATCGTTCAGATAGTTAATGGTGACAGCAGAGACGCAACTTATTATTGCTTGACATGTATCGTTCGCGATGAATTCAACTGAATGGAATGTATCGCAATTAAGAGTAATTTTTCCGTCTCTGTTCTATCTTTTTTTGCGAAAATTTTTTCAAGTGATTTCAAATATTCACCAAAAATCAAAAAGTAATACTCGTAAAGCAGAATGTAAATTGTATGATAGTGCTCAAATTGATTTCAAATTGCTGCTCAAATTAACTTCAAAATGTCAACAGATTAAACGAAAATATTATCTTCTGTAAAATTAAGGAGTTATTACCATACTTCTCTGAGCAACAATGTCGAGATTTATTGGCCGAAGCAGACGGTGATATCGATGTGGCATTAGAGACGGCCTTTGAGGATGCACCTCCATCGACAAGTGCCCCTTCAAATGAGCCAACATCCGATAATCAACTTATTGCTGACGTATTCGCATTAGCGCCTAACCATGATGTAACCCCACGTTACTCTTCACACATCCCGATTGTATCCGATCTAGTTGACATATCATCTCCACCTCAGAACTCAACGCCTAATCCGTCCTCTGATCTCTCTTCTACACCCTGTCCTGACAACGTTCCTTCCTCATCCACGCTCGATGACCAACAACTCGATCTTGCTTTGCATACATCAGAAAACGGGTAAACAATCCAACTGACTTATTCCACATCATTGTCGTTTTGAAAGTTTGTTTCAATATTTTACAATGAATATCAGCAGCAACATGAATCAACGAAAGCATTACGGTCGTAAATAACTGCTATTGTGAATACTGAATTGAACGAGCGATTTAGTATGAGTGCTTTTTTGAGTGGCTGTCGAAGTGATCGAAGAGATTGAACACGTTTTCAGCACTGACCTTATGCTGCGGCTCAGAGATACGTCGGTACTGCACTTAAACACTGCATTCAAAAAGCAGTGTGAAGCAATTTGATTTCTGAATTTTCGTTGTGGTAAATGCAATCATTCACTTTCACTTCAACTTATAAACAAACGCTTATTTGGGTGTCAAATTAATTATGTCATTTTTTTAGCTCAAATATCGTTCATCTTACGTTAAAGATCTGTGTGCCTGTTGAAGGATTACCTAATGAACAAATTATTTATAATATCAATCATGTCCTAAGTATGGTACGGTTTTCAACTTTGCTAAACATTTAAGACTGAGCAAAATAGGCTTAATTCGAGACAAGATTTACTGCTAAAACAGTGTGTGTTAAAAATGAGAATAAGTTGCTTTCTTTTATGAATATTCAATCGTCTAGAAAAATTCTTCAAAAATCGAAGTGCTAACAATAAGTGCACTCAAGTGGGCAGTGGCTGTTCACCATGATTCCCCATGAACTTAAGGAATCGCTCTATCCAAAAATGCAATCTTTATTGAATTTGTGATTTTCCGCGCTCATCTGAATTCCACGTATCTCTTCATCAATTGCCCAGATTACACCGACAGTATTTTAAATGATTACGAATGATATTAGGTGATATTTATATGTATAATATAGATTCTCTGATTTGTGAGTCATTATAACTAGTCTAGTGTGCGTCAATCTGACTGATTTTTCTTAGCAAATTTTTCATGTCGGTGGACATTATTAGGGTATCGCTTTAACGATACAGTTGTTGTTGAAAAAGATAATGCAATCATTTATCAGTGTGAGTGTAAAATACTTCGAATGGATCGTCCGGTACCATCTCTTCAAGCGTCGTACGAAGAGCGGTGTTCAGAAATCTATGCATTCGTTGAAGTAAGGTGCAATGAAATAATATCACAACAACAAGAAATTGTTATCAATTTCATTGAACAATTCATCAACAATACTGGGTTAATTCTCTTTCGTTCAGTACATTTCAAGGAAAAAGAAGCCATATTAATAACATGTTCATTTGCCACCAGTGTAGCATCACAAATTTGCCATTTAGCTTACATTATGCTAGTGGGCAGTCATTGAGTGAAAATTGTACGGCTGTAACGATTAAATTTCTCTTAAGCTGAAGAGTAGTATTTGATTATATGTGATGTATTCGTTTGTTAAGAAGTTGAGAAAATTTGATGGATATAGTTGGATATTCATTGTTCTTATGCAGTAATTCAATTTGCTTGTAATCCTTGATACTGTTGTGTAGTGAAGTGACTTCACATCAAGAAGTTTGCTTTATCAGTTGATATTCATCTATCACCATTTACAGCTATGCACTTTCAATGCAACCTTCCATGGACGTACGAAACATCGATAAACTGTTTCCGAGAATATGGTAGTTATTTTGTCGAATAAGTAACAAAATTCGTGAATTTTTTATTAGGGAAATTTATGCATACAAATAATGAAAGAAGACTGGCAATTGCAACTCTGAAAAGAGTATCGTCGTTGTAGGAACGATTTCTTCAAGTACCTCTTTAATATGAATCCACTCATGATAATATGATGATATAAGCAGTTCAGTTACCATTTTTATAGTGAGGAATGTGTTGATGAGAAGCATTACTCAGTCTCATCAGATTTTCATGAACGTCACAGTTATCTGAGATCTTATTTCGTTATTAATGAGGAGTCTCGATAAATATTTTCAGTGCTATCAATGAAGATAAATTTGTTAGCATTTCTGGCCAATTTCCTAAGAACAACACTTTCACATAAATGATTTCATTCAAAATTATTCAAGTGCCGAGCATTCGAATGTGGATATCGCATGGATAGGAGTGGGTAATATGCCGAATCCTGGTTTGTTCTTTATTCGTGGTGAATATCTGACCAAATACAATACACGAAGTAACAAAATCAAAGATGCGATCCCCGAAACAAAAATTAGCAATGCTGCAGGTTTCGTTTATTTTATTCGCTTCAGTCCGTTTTTTTCTCACTTGTTTCTTCGTAAAAACTTCTTCCACTTCATTTTCATTGAATGTACAATTTTGTATTTACTGTAGCCAATCTTATTTCGTTACAATGTTCATATTATATTGTAAATCTATAATGCGATTTTAAGTTGTTTTCTCAAAATTGTTCTGTGGATGAATTTCGATAGTTCAGCATTTCTTCATGCTTTCACAATTGCATGTTCAGTGAACTAAAATTCCGTGAAGGATCAATGACAGTTTATTTGAAGGTGGTCACAAGTTACTATCGTATGCCACATTCGAGCACGACAGGCGGCAGATGTCGTTGTTTTTTGCTGTTGAAAACGCGCAAAGATCAAAAGATGGTTTATTGTTTACGGGATATAAATTAATATTTTCATATTCATCATTCCATTCGATTGTCGTTGATTGCGGGTCTGTCGTTTCTGAGACAGATAATCACATCTTCATCCGTCTCAAGTATCCACCTCAGGTTTCATATATTTTTTGTTGAATTAGAATAGTTACTTGTTTCAAGTTTGCTTTCAGAATGTGATGAAAACAATCGAACATGATAAACAAAGTGAATAATGATACTATGATAGTAAAATTTACAATTCGATTAGTTAGTCATTCAATTGCCATAGATAAAAACAGCCATTTGCTTTACTGAGCGATTGGATTATTGAAGTTATGGGAAGCAGTCCCTCGACGTCTAGCGTGTGGTCGTCGTGTTTTGAATATGGAACAATGTCGAGATTGGATCAGAGCTTTAAGTTGGCCTGGAAATAATGATTTTTGTGGATGCTCACAGGTGAATATATTGATTCATCGGAAATGTTTCCATTTCTTGTTCATTTCCTTTCATTTGCAATTCCGCTTAGATCAGTCACAGATGATTTTAATTATCCATATCACAGTATGTGTCCAATCAACATAACTAATCGATCAAATATTCGTGAGATCGACAGTAATAAAAAGTGTTTTCAGATTATATTATGCAGATGAATAAATAATTTTCAGGAAACATTGGCCAATTGTCAGTGGTTCGCATTCTCGATACCAAAAGAAAGTGTACAGCCAGAACAGATGTTCGCGAATGAAATCGCAGACTGGGCTCGTCGTCCAAGACTCACCAAAATGGTGGTTCATCTGAATATTATAGTTTACTACCATCGTTAAGCATCAGCTCTTTTCGAATCATTGATGGCACTTGATCGTTACCATACTCGTCACCATAAAAATCTAAACAGCTGTTCCATCTAAAATGGAAACTGTTGAACAAAATTTAGTTTAGTTGATGCTGTCTGCTCTGATGCGTTTGAGTTTGAGTTATAAGATGACGATTGAGTTTGTTGTGATTGAAGATACCGACACTGACAGTTTTCGAAATACTGGCGAGGTGGAAACGTCGAACAACGTGTCAAATATCGTTTGCAGCTGTCATGCGAATACCTCGAAGAGAACCGATCGTTGAGAATGTACCTGAGTTGCCTTCGTTTAGGTTACATTCATTTATCACAATTGTTTCTCGCAAATTATTTTTCCGAAAGGAAATCAGATGATTTCATTACATCAAATCATCTTGTCGGTCATTCGAACTGTAGTGTATCTTTTCATTCTGGTGAGTTCAAACAACCATATTGCACATTGTATCAATCAGATACTGTCGATTCTTTGGGCAGATGTAGTTGATTGAATATCTTATTTCACAGAATAATGACTACGGTGAGAGAAAATGTATGCAAATGTGTACGTAAAGAATGGAATGCATTGAGATGTTAATGATGCGATATTGAACGCACAATTTGATCGATGAATCAAACTGAGCAAGCGATTTGAACGATAATTGATTAGGTTGAATTACGCAATGGAAGCACTTCTGAGTCGAGGCAGCATTGTTAAAGATCAGCTCTTCCATCACTCACGATCTTCTCAACACAACGTTTTCTTTCGGAGACTTATTTATACATCACAGGTTTTGGTTTAATCTTTTCACTGTTCACAGTTAGTATTAATCTTTCTAATGGTTTTTTAATCGTGTAAATGAAACTGAGCAAACTTGTCGAAATTGCTTTTCTTCAAAATCTCGAAAAATGAATATATTGAAAAAAATTGTATTTGAAAATCACTTTTCGCGGTCAATACCAGTCGCTTACATTGAGGCGTTTGTGTCCTACACGTCATGGCAGTGATGGATTCACGATTTAGATGAACGTATCGTTTCGTGACAAAATGTCACTTGAAGAATATTTTGTGATAGCGTTTGAGGAGCAGTCTCGAAAGGCCGTTCGAAAAAAATTGCCTCCAAACAGAGATACTTGAAAGTTATTGTAAAGTTACATCCATTGCGCACTCAAATAGTGAAAAGAGGTAGAAGGAGAAAACGCTTTTCAAGGAATGCCAATTGGCATGCGAAGAGTGTTTGGATGGTGCGCTGGCAGCGATTGATGAACGAAGACGCATTTGTTTGTTCACATTCTTCGAGTATTTATATGATCAAAAACTGAATTCATTAAGTCATTCCACCAAAGAGGATGTCATCGGTTCATTCAGTGACTTACCGCCGAATTGTATCCTAATCAGAAAGGTTTCATTTTTATTCTTGTTTTTATGTATGCATATTGAATGACTTTTAAATAAATGATCGCTTTTAAATTGCAAATAAATCAACGTCCATAATCAGTTCATTTTTAGCAGTGAAGTTACAATCGCCTCTTAACAAAATCGTCATGAAATTTTGGGACTGAAAAAAGTCTGAATGCTGTGATCATCAGTTACTGAGTTTTCTGATGGAGTGACCACTGAGATATAACTCAGTGAGATTTTTCGAGGAACTAGAACACCCTTCGAAAGATATCACTAGATATCGTTCAATGCAAGACACAATGGCAACGCTCAACCAGATATTATTCAGGTGATGGCAACACCGTTAAGACTGATATTGTTGCCACCCGAAGTAATGATGACCAATCGTGTGATAAGACATTTCGGTGAAGAGTATGCATTGAGATGCGTCTTTCGAGATGACAATGGACAGCGACTCATTCCCAAAGAATTCACGAGAGGGCGAGCTGTACGAGGTTGTATTCATTCATATCTCTTATTGTATTTGTTTCAGTGATCCGTGATTCAATTAGTGATTGTGATCATTGAATGAATTAACATATTTTAGATCAATCATTGCACATACAACAACTCATCTATAAGACACTCAGTGAGGGAATTTGTATCGCGTCAAGGCATTATAGTTTTCTCGCGTGGTCAAACTCACAGGTATAAATCCGCTCATCCAGCATTATTGATCAGTCTACAGAGTTCGTTTATTCAGTAAGATGTAGTCGACACATTATTGTGATCTTTTTTATTGATTTTCAGTACATTTAGATGATAGAATTGAAATCACTTCCCTGAATTTTTTGATCATTTCAAACTGAAAATTTCGAGGTTGATGCATTATTGTTTTTGTTGAATAAGGCCAACGATATCTCTGAAGTGAATCTGTCATTTAATGTTAGCCGTTTTTTGGTGATCGATCATCGTTTATAACTGATTCGTGATATCAATTTTAGATGCGCGATCATGGCTGTTATATGTTTGCACCAGCTAAGATTGTTGATAAGGAGAGTGGTGAGGAACGTTGGTATAGCATTGAAGATATCAGACGTTGGATGGGCGATTTCACTGCATCAAAAAGTGTTCCGAAACTGATGTCCAGAATGGGGCAGTGTTTCACACAAGCGCAGGTGTTCTGTTCGGGTTCCCTTATCAAATTACAGTGCCTTTATTTAACTCATCTTGAATGCTGAAATTTCTTTGAAACAGTCGATCGTTTAGTCTGTAGGTGCGCAATCGATTCATTCCCTAAATTTGAAAACCGATGTATATATTTGTTGATCACAAAAGTCTTCGGCAAACATTGATGTCATCGTTGATCAAAATTATTTGCTAATGATCAAGCGAGATTTCCATACGATTTTTTCAAAGACATATTTTGTTGTTGTGAATTGCTGTTTTTGAGCCCAATAAAGTTGTATTCTCATTGCGGGTAATCATTTAAGCCAACAATATTGTTAGAACGAAAAGACTGGCGTTTGGAGGAAGATATAGTTGGCGGTTTATGCCATCCGGAAACCAAAGAAAAATATACATTTTCGGATGGAGTTGGTCGGATATCATTGAAGTACGCAGCACTTGTTGCGGCTGAATTGGATTTACGTCCCGTACCCTCATGCTTTCAAGTTAGTATCTTGAATTCATTCGATTCATCCTAAATTGTTTTCAAAAAGAGTTTTTGAAGCGAAACAATTTGATATCAGCAAAAGTATGAATGCGGTATAAGATAATATTATTTTAATAAGGATATACTAAATTCAAAATATTGTTTCTCTGCACAAGTGAAAGCAATAAGAGATTGCTTTTATTGCTTCATGTGTGCGATGCAGATATCGCGTACCATTCGCGTTTCACTGATACAGTCCCTTTGTGCATTTATATTATCTCCACGAAAGATGAGATGCACTCATTTGGATGTTTTGGTACTTACGAATTGTTTTTGAGCGGTGCATATTGTCTGTTGGTAATGTTCTGGAATGGCGATCTTCTTTAAATTTGAAATCTCTCATTTCATTTGCGGCAGATAGTAGTATTTCATGAAGTAGTAGTATAAAAATGTGGATCAGCACTGAATACTTTAGGTTCGATTCAAAGGTTTCAAAGGTGTTTTATGCTGTGATCCATCGCTCGATATCGAAGCAAGAGAGCAGATTGTCTTTCGAAAAAGTCAAAAGAAATTTGATGAAGATGAAAGCGAATCGGCTGAATTGGAAGTAGTCAAACATTCAATGCCATCTTCAGTTTGCCTGAGTAGACCGTTGATCATGATTATGGACCAGGTGATTAGTTCGTTTCAATTCTGCTTATGCCTACCTGATAGAAAATATCTTTGGATTTCAATTAAGGTATGTGAAAAGCAGAATCGTGACATACATCAACGTCTTTGTTGGCGAGTTCATTGTCTTCTTGAAAAGGAACTCAATTTACTAGCTGGTTTGTTATTATTGTTATCACTGTTATTCAAAATTATGAAGCATAAGATTGTCACTGTTCGTATCGCTTCTTGTTCCATACATGAACAAATCGTATGTGTGGATAAGATGTAGTTCGTCGACAAGTAAAAATAGTTGTTCACTTCAAAACATTTAATCGAGAAGTTGCGAAATTTTGAATGAAATATTCAAAATTTGATTTTAAAAGTGGATCGCTGTTGAAGGCATAGAAAATTAAGACCATGAATAGAAGTGAACAAATTTGCAGCGATGTTGGTCGATGAGGAGACTGCAGCTGAAGCATTATCGTCGCGTTTATCACTGTCCATTGATTTTAGACAGTTGCACGACAACGGTTTTTTGTTCACCAACGAACCGTTCTTTCGTTCCTTGCTCATCGCCGTTCATCGTTACAATATCAGTTAGCGGCCGTTTATTTGGTTGACTCTCACAATCCGATTTGATCCAATCCTTATTGACACTTTATTAGCAGTAACCGATCACTTAGCAGTATTTCGGGCAATCAGTAATTCAAATATTTGAAAGAATGCAATAGTCAGACTGTTCCTAACTCTGTTCTTCGCTTTACTCTCAAAGTTTATTGTCTTGACATATTGACGGCCTAATTTTGCAGAATTACATTTGAGTAAGTCAAAGATATTTTTGCCTGGTTCAATGGGTCGTACGATGTATGGTGTTATCGATGATACAGGCGTTTTACAATATGGACAAGTTTTTATTCAGTATTCACCAAGTGTTCGCAATGCTTCAAAGAAAGTCATCACACATATTGGTCATAAGTTCACTCCTTTTTTTGTTCCTTGATATTGAATTGACAGAATGAGTATTCAGTTACTCTGTCCATGCTGGATAGTAATGAGTACGTTGATGATGAAATGATTCTAGGTCGAGTGTTAGTAACAAAGAATCCTTGTTTGGTTGGTGGTGATGTACGTATGTTTACGGCGGTATATCAGCCATCGCTGGAGCATCTTCGTGATGTTATCGTCTTTCCTCGCTATGGACCAAGACCGCACACCGATGAGATGGCTGGCATGTTCATTCGATTTGATTCAGTATCACTAATCTTTTATCGATCACTTAACATTCTTCCAAATGAGTATTTCTTATTGAAATAGGATGGTGAAATGCATTTTTGATAAATCCTATAGCATCCTCAAGTGATGAGGTCATATAAATCATTGAAGTGAATTAAAAATTATTTTCGTGAACTCAGTTTAAATGAAAAAAGAATAAATTCAATTAAGGTTCATCAATCACTTCTAGGAATTTTATCAATATCTTCGTCAGACATTCAAAATTTACTTTTATAGTGTCTTCCTGTTTATTGTTCGAGTAGGAATTAATGTAGTATTCATTTGATATAATATTCATTTACCGAAATATTTTTGATTTTTTGAAGTTTCTAATTGACTGTGAGTATTATAATTGATAAACGAATCAAATGATGTCGTGGTTATTCCTTGAAGATTTATAATTCGCTTGCTGACAATGACTGTTGTAAGTTTAGGCAGTGATCTGGACGGTGATGAGTATATAGTGATATTTGATAAGGATCTTTTCTTGGAGCACAACGAAAATGCGATGGATTTTCCTAAATCTGTCGCACCTGAATATGATTCAACACCAAAGGTATTTTTATGATAGTGTGGTATCCATAGACCAGCAGTACATCTTGGATTCCCTATATCTTATTGTATTAGCGACAGTTTGCATCGTTTTGCTGTGAATTGATTAGGCCCATTTTTCGCATTTATTCAGTTGAAAAGATGCGTTTCTTTCAGACAGAAGATATGGTTGATTTCTTCTTGAAATATCTGAGTCAAGATTCAATCGGACGTATGTCAAACGCTCATCTGATTATGTCTGATCGCTTGGGACTGTTTGAGTTTGTTTCAATCATAGTTTTTTTGTTCGGACCTGTTTGTGCATATATTTAAGTTTTTCATGTGTTCTTTCCTGTTCGGTTACTGCTATCAAACGAACGCTTGAGAAAACTCATCCAAAGTTGTCGTACAAAAAGTTGTCGTAGTTGTCGTACAAAAAAGAATTTGAAGTGAGATATGCGATGGAATCGCTCGTAAATGTTCGATCGCGGTCGATTTCCCAAAGAGTGGTGAACCAGCCGAGCCATTAACATCATATGAACAAAGCGACGTGGTTCCTGATTTCATGCAGAAAAGTTTCAAGCCAAGCTACAGAAGTAATCGACTCATTGGACAACTCTATCGGTGATTTTCCATGTTGTTTTCCTTTCTTACAATCACGAACTCATTCGTTTGCTGAATTTGCAAACCCCTCATTTGTGTTACTTTTTCAACATAAAATCACCTCAGCGCCTTATCGCATGCAGATTGCACTCTTTGAACCGTTATTAAGTTTTCTGAAAGATGCAGTCAATTTAGGAAAGTGAAGAAAGTCGAGAATATTGTTGAATTAGCACAAACAATGCGCTACGATGATAGTTTCGATGCGCAACTTTATGATGAAAGTTTATTCGAAACACATCCAACGCTTATCAAAAATAGTATCCGATTACGTGATCAATACAACACTAAATTACAAGTACTTTTTATGTCTTCGTTATCGTTTTTACTCATCAATTCTCAAACATTGTTCCTAAAGTATGCAGTCAACGCAAACTTTCTTCATATGGAAAACAATTTGTTTCCGAACAGTTAACAAAACATGTTAAGAAATTGTTTCGCATGAGATGTTCATTCATTTACTTTCTGCTTCTTGATCACTTGCTCATTTCTTGTTGAACTGTCGAGTTAATTTGTTGCGGACTTAATGCATCAATCGTTTATGTGATTCAATTTCAAGCAATTAATGGATGAATATGGAATTAGCGATGAGGCGTCAGTGGTCTCTGGTCACAGTGTTACTATAAGACGCATCACCGATATGGAAAGAGATGATTATTCGTATTATCATTCCGATAAAATTGTTGAACTGCGATATAGTCGAATATATGCATCATTCAGACGTGAATTCTTTGCGGTAAGTAAAATAATTTGGAATAATCGATCTTCTGTTCGATATGAAAACCGTTAACAAGTAGATAATGTATTTGAAACGACATTATTAGTGAGTTACAGATAATGATGCTAAAAATATTAATTATCTTTGTTGCTGTTAATATTAGTTCAAAGGATATTGAAGGAGTTCGGTGAAGAATCAGATTTTATAACGGTTGATGCATTTGGGCAACGAGGTATTCGTTGGAATACGGCACTGATAACGAAAGCAAAAGTATGGTACGCGGTTTGCTATGGCAAAAGGGCTATGTGCTCAAAGAAATTTCGTTCATTTCCGTGGATTGTTTGGGATTTACTACTGATTGTGAAACGTCGTATTGTAAGTATTCCACTTTAATTTCCATTGGCCAGACATTTAGAAAATATTCGAATTTATTTTGCCTTCACATTACGTTTATCTACTTATTATTTGTTCAATATAAATGCAATAGCGATTAGTTGTTAGTCGATGATTAATGAGTTGTGCATTGCAGTTAATTGCTTTGAAGCAACCGTCACCAAAAATATTAAATCCAATTTCAAATCGTCTCAGTGAAGTTATCGAAAAATTCTGTGCAAAAAATTCGTTTCGTATGAACGCAATGTTGAATGAACTCAGTAGTGGTCCATTGAAGCATATTTATTTTGTTGAGTATACGAAAAGGTCTCCGTTTTTCTTAACATTCAAATGATCAAATGTGAACTTCATTTGATAATCGCTTTAATTTTTTCATCCGCCGTTGTGTCATTCGATGAATTTGGCTAATTGATTCTTTTTGAATTTGATAGTTAATGGACAAGATGCTGACGTATGACAGTGCATCCAATTCCATAATCATTCTTGATCAGTGGACTGAGTATACGACTGAAAGCATCAATTGCTGGAAATTTTTCGTTTTAATTCGACAAAACTGTCCCCCTAATATCCTTGATATTTTTCGATATATATTTCCAATGGATTCTACCTTTTCTCAAAATTCATATAAATAAAAGAGCATCGCTATTTTAAGCCTTATTAATGCTTGTTTTTTTTTTTGGGGGGGGGAGGGATAATAACAACAATAATAATATTGGTTATGACGATAATAATTGTCGTTATTATGATAACTATAACAATAGTATCTTCGCTGGAGCAATCATTTGTTGGTGAATGAACTTATTCATTATAGGTACGGGTATAAATTAGCGATGTTGTGTTTCGTAATTGACAACTGGTTGTCGTTGGAAGGTGTTTATGAACAATCAGTGGTCAGGAGGGATCATGTTGTAACCTTATTTTTACAGTTTGGTATCGGTTTATTGCATGGAAAACATTCATCGCTGGATCTTTTGGATCAGTTCACATTCTTAACCCCTCTTGTTCGTTTTATTCATTGTTCATTCATTCGTTCATATATCTTTTTATTTATGCGTCGTTCATCGTTTTTTGATTGATTGAAAGTATTATGATTGAGAGTTGGTTATCAATTCATTTTATGTAAAATCTTTCTTTCAAACTATCCATGAGCTTCTAACTAGCTGTGATCGGCGAATGGAGTATTTCTTTCGAAAATGCTAGGGCACAGTACTGACGAATCTTATCAGGTTGTCGCATCCAAAGAGGTGCATGTAAATATTTATATATCTTCAACATTGCGTTCACTCGCCGAGTCATATGAAAAATCTCAATCCAAAGTGAAAAATTTTCGACGAAAATTTCGACAGTGATTGAATTTTGATTTGCAGTCAACTGAAGAAGGTGATAAGCATTTACCGGTTGGAGATTGTACGATATTTGCGAGTATCGGCGATATTTTGATATCGTTCATCCGTTATTTGGCTAGTGAACGATTTGCGAATGCAAGCTCGCTGAAGATGTTAATGCCAGTGAATTCAGCCAATACAAATCAACAACCACCTTCTCTAATACTCACAAAACCTTATCAGTGGGCCATGCTAAATGCTGTATGTTATTTCTAACACTTTCATTTTTATTTTAATGTTGTTTTAAGATGTTTTGTTTGTTTTTTTTTTGAGGTTATCAGCATTCTTCCGTAAGGATAGCATTAAGACTTCAGCTAATCAGTATCGAGAAAACTGGCTTTTATCAGTTAAATACCGTGGTATTTGGGCGATAATATGAGTGGTTTAACGGAATACGCTGCATTTTTTCATATCGAGTTATTCAGTATTCAGTCATTCACCATGGAACGGAGCCGTGTTATTATTCCGATTTGTAGCGAAGATGAAGTGGAGCAATGCGCTGTTTCAGGTAGCATTTCGCACATTCCATCATTTGTCGTTAACGTCGACCTTCGAAGCGCTTCATCTGGAAACGAGCAATGGTGCAGAAGTTTGGGATTTTGGTGAATCGGAATCGCCGAGCGTTATCGCTGGTGATATTTGTGTGAATAACGGTGTTAATCTACAACGAATTATCAGCGCTCTTAAGGTCATTCGTTCCTTCATTCTTTGTCTAAATCATCAAGTTCTGTTCAGTTAGTTTCACTTGCTGATATTGTTGTTAGCAAGTGAACTTAAATCACTACTATATTAGCGAAGCTGTACTTTTATTATGCAGTGGAAATAAAATGTGCTCCACAGGGTATCTCCATCCAATTCAATTCTTGTATTTTCTGTCCTGAGATGTAATCGTGAATTGATGTTATCAATTTTTGGTATGCGTTCGCTGCACTTTTCTAAATAGTATCAGGTCTCGTTTCGTATTCAGTTGCATGCAGGTGACTTTCGAGTCATCTGAAAACGAATGATTTAAATGAATTTAGAAGTGGTCGGGAGTGAAAGAGATAATGTGTCGAATGATACGAAGAGATCAATTGATGGTTAGCAGTGCGGGTAGTATTGCGTCAAGGCAGTGTTTACAGCGTTTATTATTGATCGATCAGAATCGCTTGATCGATTACGTTTGTTCAGATAAAGTACCGATTGAGGCTCGAAATGAATATCTTTGATCATCATCTTCATTCATTTGGTCTCTTTAATTTAGATTGTGCTTCTTGAAATCACATATTCGCAATGCTCGTGATGTGGTATATCATTTGAAATGTAAACGACACTCTTCTCTTCTAAAAGACAGGCTTAGGCTTACCTCAAAACATGATCCTTTTTTCTCGTAAATAATTTCATTTTCTCTATCACTCAATATTGTTCGTTTGTAAAAATTTTGCTGAATGCGGGTATTATTGCATCACGGTATGTATATATATATATATATATATATATATATATATATATATATATATATATATATATATATATATATATATATATATATATATATATATATATATATATATATATATATATATATATATATATCAGATTAGAATGAATGGTGACAGTTGTAATGTATCGAAGGTATCCTTTCTGTTAATGCGATCAGTCCTCTAAAATTTACCTCATTTTCATATCCTCCTCATTGTGTTTGTATATAGTTTTGAAACAAAATTTCATCTGTGCTGATGAAAGATGCATAAGGTTGTCAGCTGAGTTGTGCATAAAAGTCATACAAGATTTATAAGCTTCAGTAAATGTGCATTGGCAGGACTGTTGTATACGATTGCTTGTTATTATTGGTAGTAATTGTTGTTGTTGTTATCGTAGTGCTTTTGTCAGTCTTTCGTATTTATTTATGGTTGTTGTGTTATCGTAATGCTCTTTTGTGTTATTTGTTTTGATAATTGTATTTTTTGATTGATTTTTTCATTTTACTTTTGATAATATCCTTTTTATTTATTTATATACAAATGAAAATCACCAATGGTCCACATGTCACTGATACTCGATTGTCAATGTTGCTGTTTGAGAGTTGGGCTTTACTTCGTCTTTCAGTCTTCGTTTGGATGTAACGAGACTGATGCACGTTTATGATCTCGTATGTTATCGAAAAAATGCATGATAATTGTCGACGTGTATCGTTGAATAGAAAGGTGATAATTCAAACGTTCATCAAACTTGCTTTATTTGTTTGTTTGTAGCTCTTGTTAATTTATAGTCAATTTTTATTTGTTTGTTTGTAGCTCTTGTGAATTTATAGTCATTTTTTGTATTGCTGATGGTATATATGAGCATGACTGATCGGTCGAAGTTTCCGCT
Source organism: Anisakis pegreffii (assembly GCA_035041965.1). Classification (NCBI taxonomy): domain Eukaryota; kingdom Metazoa; phylum Nematoda; class Chromadorea; order Rhabditida; family Anisakidae; genus Anisakis; species Anisakis pegreffii. The sequence continues at coordinate 209,468 of JAPYMA010000256.1, read as the reverse complement.
TAGGTCGTTTTGAATAATTGTGTGTATATTTGAATAAATATATTGAATATTCATTTATGCTTTCTTCATTGTATGTTCACTTTGATCATCCAATAAACGAGTGCAACACCTAAGGGAATAAGCAAATGAATTAGTGTTTTCATGGACGTCTCACACTTATTCGTGCTGTCACTTGAGTACAGCTCAATTTTCGCGAAAGGATTCGCATTTATGATGTCCTCTAATTGACTCGTATTATCGTCTTCTTGTTTTCAACCACTCATCATTCCCATGTTTCTTGTGATCTCCCATTAAGATATTCTGATAATCCACTCGTTTTGATCATGCAGCATAAATGTCTCCTTCAGTATGTCCATTTTATATATGTCACACGAGTAATTGTTCAATCGAAAAAAATGTCTTCATTCCTGATGCATCATAGTCCTCGCTTGCTATACAGCTATCCTACAAGGCACTAATTCAGCAAAGTCTGTCAGTGATAGAAAATTCAATTCGAGTAGACGAAATCTCAACTCATCAGTCACGTCTATTCACGAAGAGAGTGAATCCTCAATCATCGTACTGTTTGAGTATAATTGACCGGATTGAATATGTATTTGAGTGTTATGAATACACAGAATGAACCTCTATTCAACATGGTACTCCGTTCATAAGTTTTGACGTTTCATAAAAATTTCCTCAAACAACGAATTGATGACGCAAAATGTTGTATTAGTTTTCATTTTTGAGCGTCCTTCTATTCTTTATTCTAGGCTTTTTTAAAAATTTTTTCACATTCTCTCCCCATTGCATACTCATTTCTTCACTGAGATCATAAACAATGAAAGCGACAATATACATGCGAAAGCAATTATTCATGAACATCTAAAGCAACATTTTTTGAGTGTTATGAATAAGTAATATTCTCGATGTCTATGCAAAGCAAATATATTCACATACCTCCACCATTCACATGGACATATTTTTCCTTATTTTGACGTATTGAACATATGGATAAATTGTAACCGACTGCATTGCGATTGATTAATAGCATGACATACCAAATAGCCGAACGAGAATGATGTTCAAACCCTTCAATATTCAATCATATCAATAGCCAAAGCTCATATTCTTTAGTTTAGGTATGTGCATTCGCCACGAGACTGGATGTCTGTCGTTTCTTCTTAATTATTTGCCTTCTCTATAACTAAAAACAAACGATGGAAGACTGAATGCCCTCTCTATGAAGCGAATTACTAACCACATTATGCTTGCCTGCAATCAAAAGAATCTGACTGATCGCGAGTAGTGCAAAAACATTTCATAGACAGCAAAGAAGAGAAGAACTCGATAGTATTATTTTTCATATATTGCTAATAAATAATTTTTATTGTGGTTTGAATATTTGAATAGTAAATGAGGGCGTTGAATGGAGTGGATAAATGATTAGATTTTGGATCAATATACATAATAAACCCAGAAGAGAGCATGAAAACACGAAATTCATTCGATTTATATCCAGCTTCTGAGAAACATATTCATTTTAAATGCAAATAATGTTTTCCAGTGCTATAGAGTAGGTTTAATAGAAAGTCAACGTCATTACTGAATGGACGATTCAGCTGATAGCCGTTATGATTCTACTGAATGACCCTTTAATGGTATCTTCAGTTACAAAATGTTGTGTGTTATCTGATCATTTGGAACAATCTTCACATTTATCTTCACACTCGATTCATACTGATTTGTGTTTTGATTGATCATCAAGATCCATTTAAAAATTGAACATTCTCATATTATAAGGTTCAAAATATGACTCCGATTTGGAGTTTAGGCATGCAAATATATGTGTTCGACTTCAAAGCATCTGATGAAGAAACCGTTCATTAATTGCTCACACAATTTTATTTCGGAGATATGAAACGATTAATGTTTGTAAAAGCGATTATGAAAGGAGCAAAATTTTATGAAATTAATTTTCCACTTTAATAATCAATCTCGATTGTGATATATTCAATGTAAAATAACCACTCTTTTCATCTCTTCTCGGTGAAGTTTACCTGGAGGGCATATTGCCTAAAGCTAAAAGAAGTTCTAATGAGCATTTTTCGGGTTAAGCTAATAATGAATCCTCACAGATATCATTACTTTATCTTCGCTATTTCATGAACTGAATAAGAGTTCTTCATTTTAGTCCAGTCTCGATGTCTGAGTATTCATGTTCGCCCCGCAAAAGCATTTCCATCCCTCTTCAAGAAACGACTTGAACTGTACATTCGCGATCCTTCAACAACATCAAATTGCCTTGTGATCCAACAGCTTGTTCGTTTAACCTTACAGAGCATTAATTTACTACTGCTGTTATACCTCAATTATTAAGCCATAACTGTTGTAATATGTCAGGTTATACATATCGAATTGTTTTATTAATATCAAGCATCGTAAAACGCCGTCATGCAAATATACATATGCGTGAATTTAGATTGCCCGATGATATCTATCTGAATCGGAGCAATGCATAAATAATTTGCATTAAGATCAGTATGCGTTTGAAATGCAATGAAGCCATGTGTTGACCACATCAAAACTGTCTATAGCATCATATTATCTTCCTTATTATTAATTTTTTCATTAGTTCATTCCTCGATATCATTATTAATTTATTGTCGTATTCATGGGCAATATTATTTAGCTGGTTACGTCTTCTTTGCAAGTACGTACATACGTATGTCTGGATGTGCATTTGTATGGAATGCATTCAACTATTTGCTGATGCAGATTCATGATGCAATCGCGTTTTGCTTTGTTTGATGCTCATAATTGATCATTCAGTCATGCTTCCCTTGATCTGTTCACACTTTGTTTACGAGACGGCACATATCGAATGCGATGCATACTTTTATCATGCATTCAGCAAATACGTGAATATTCGCGTCGAAGTGAAATGAGAAACCATCGCAACAAATGCTCCACACTAATGAGCACAAAAACTTTGTCTTATTGAGACAAATATATGGAATATGTAAACGAATTTGTGAAATCACAGATTTTCAACAATCCGATAATAAGTGGGAGCGCATCTGAAGCGTACTTCCAAAGAATTCGTTGCATTCCACAATATAAGTCGATCAATATCAGTAAGAACAACTTTCTAGTCTGCCGTAATTTTCAGAGATATCCATTTTTGCTTATATTCTTGACGATGTATTATATTGCCTGATAATGTGCAATTAATTGTTTGTTGTTTAGAAACGCTGTTAACTATTCTTTCAAGGTGGTGCGATATGGATGAATGCATTTCATATTCTTTTTCATGATCATTCAAAATCGCTCATGCTTAACTCAAGAACACTTCCCACAAAGACGAACGAGAAAACCGACAATCAAATCGGATAGAAGCGAAAAATTGTGCTGGGGATCATACACATATGAAATCTATATGAGAAAAGGAGGAGAAAGAGCCCAAGCGTAAAAGAGGATGAATATGGACAATAACCGTGAAAGGCGCAGGGAGTGCGAATGTCTCTGCAGGTCCAAATGTGGGCTACGAAAAGACAGGGAGATATCATGCATACTCGAGTCAAAAAGATCAGTGAACAGGCATTATTAGAAGCAGCCTTTCGTATTCGTTTGAAACTCAGCATACCTGTTGTTGTTTAATCGTAAACTTTCTTGCTTATTGTTAGTAAACTGACCGTGTCTTGTTTTGCTTCACTGCTACTCGATAGTGAAAGTTTGTTAAAAAGACTCTGCCATTTCGAGGTAATTGGATATACTCATGAATAATGAAGCATAAATACTTTCGACGTGTGTTGTAACCTACCTAAAAAAAGCTCTGTTCGTTACTACGTAATCTTGAATAGAGTAAACTCTGGTCGGACTTGCAAAAATCTTTGGGTAATGCAGGCCGAGTTATACTTTTGAATGGAATTCGTTAGGAAATCAAATCAGCTTTGCAGAGAACTCAAAGAAAAAGTGCCTCAGATAAATGGTTGTTTATGTGTAGATCACAAGTCCTTCAACCTGACGAAGGGACAACTCTCGAAATGGAAGAGCATTTACGTCGATAAGATCTGAAATCATCGTTATAGGTCAACAAATAGTGGAAGAAAACCGCAGATTTAGGCAGTTCCATTAGTGATGTTCATAAGTCTTATCATCAAGTCCGAGCAATTCTTCACGAAAACTCAATATCAAGCAACCTGTTTGCTTATTGGGTATCAGAGACCTTTTGGCAGCACACAACGTTTTGAGATGCAAAACCAGACAGCTCAATTGAACCCGAATTTTAGTATAGAATTATTCTAACTGAACAGTATCAGATTCTAATATCCCGTATTACGTCTAATTGTAAGATAGCGAATCTGCCTCTTCTTGCACCATTTCCTGAACTGGAGAGATGGACTTCGTGCTGATCAACGTTGATAATTTTCATAATTAGAGGCTTTGTAGCCCTTCTTGACAACGTCCATTCTATCTGTAGTCTATAACATTTGTTAAAGCACTCTCCTAAAAACCTCACAATCGTACACTTTGTTGTCAACGAAACGTTATCAGCTGAATAAAATGAAAACTATAACAATAATGTTTAAAAGCGACAGACGAAATTATCGGTAAGATATCACTCCAAAACGATTAATTTTTGGGTAGAGGAATATTACGGAGATGAAAAGAAATTAAAGAATTGAAGTGAAACCATCCACGAACGGATGCATTGAAACGTGGTTGTTATTTTGTCTGTTGTGGTGATAAAAGTTCTGGTTTTTAGCATTCAAATTTGACTCCATATCGTGTCGTTTGTTATATAATAATTTACAAGCACATTAGTGTATTCACATTAGTGTATTTCGAAAATGACTTGTTTTTACGAGTTTTTGCGAAATTTTTGATATAATGCAGAAGGAGAGGTTGGTCACTATTCGAACATTCCAATAGTGCCTTTTATGTGTGTGTGTGTGTGTTTGTGTGTGTGTGTGTGTGTGTGTGGAGAGGTTCGAATCCGTTCTGGACAGTCCTTCACACGGAAAGACTTATCAATTCAGTTTCATTATCCTTTACAAATGCTAACAATGCACTTGAATTCTCTTATTTAACAATTTCATCCGAAGCTGATATGAGCATTTGATTTCCTTTGGTTAGATTATTGTTTTAGAAAAGATAATGGAATCTTTCGATTCAATCTTTTACGGATGTTATCAATCGAGAACATTAATTCAACGTTGGATTAGTGCATTTGGAGTTTGAATTCATTCGCATTGAAAGGTAATCGAAATGTTGTGAAGACATTTAATGCAATATAATCCTTTCGAAACCTTAATGTTCATAAAGTGATACCTTTTACTGGATTATTCTCAAATTACCTTCATCGCTACCTCTAAACAAATTAGAGTGTTTGTAACAACGATTGTTAATGTTAACGTGTTTCTAACAGAGTCAATATTATCGGATTGAGAGCAGTCTTTCACTTTTTGTTCGTTTTCCTTCGTCCCACTTCATTAGTGTAACAGTTGAAGCTGCTCCGTTTTAGGGTGTCTTTTAATTTATGAAACTTTCTTGATGAAAGTCCATTAGTTAACCGAATCTGTTCTCTTTCATGAAGTATGGTCCACAAAGAAAACCTTTCATTCATCTCTCTCATTTTGAAAATTCTTGAAAGTAGTTAGAGTATAAGCTTAAACACCTTCATCCATTAGTCATACCAATGCTATCTTCTCTTAAACTATACAACCTCTTTAGAATGAATTATACATTAATTTTTTTGTTCATCTGTCTCATTATTGTTACATATGCTAATAAATATTTCTGTTACATACATTACCTGGATTACCTGGATTGGCCAGGCTATCAAACGTTTGTAACGTTGCTGGCCACAATGCTCGCGTTTCCGTTCGCACTGTTTTAGCCTTGATTGTAGCCACCCCGCTGGCTAGGCGAGCAGGCCAAGTGAGTACAACCGAGTATTTAATTAGTTGCCGTGAATACTTTGCACAATTAAACGTAGCCAAATATCAATCCAATAAATATTCATAAGTCTACAAAATAAGCATTCCGCCGATCGCTAACCGCGATTAACAAAACAACCGCTCGATGTGCAAGTAACAATGTAACTTGTTACATACATATTTATGCAAAAATAATGCTGAAGGTGTTTTGAAATGGTAACGAAAAGTAATAATTTATGAATTATGAATTATTCTAGTATGCTGTTTACTTCACAGTTGTTTACAACTGTTTACTTCACAGTTGCTCTCGAGCTGAATTTCTTGCTGTTGTCATTGGACGAAAATTACTTTCGATTCTAAGGGTGCTAAGAAGTGTTTTATTGTGACTGAGATCGAGTTAATCGAAACTTGGTGAGGCTATTGTTCACGATCGCCATCTTTCGAAAGATCTTTTCGGGAAAGGAAGTTGCAACAAAAATTTTCATGAATGAAAATTTTTTATAAAATGAACCTCGGTAGATCACTTTGTCGTGAATGCTTCAGATTTGTTCAAATCGCTCACTACAGCTATTTTTCTAAAAATTACTCACTCGTTACGATTCAAACAAAAGTATCTCTTGGTAATGACAAAAACAATGCAAAAATTTACACGCGATATCATATTAAGAACTCTTTTATTATGACCGCAGTCTGTCGTCAATTATCATTTATTGCTATGTTTGTGAGTGATAAAAGTGAAATAAATCAGAGGCTATGAATATTTCCACCAAAACAACTTTAAGCATTTTCGAATAAAACATCTGTGAGATTGATGACGCTTTATAAGGATACATAATCATCTATCTTTATAGAGTTTTGTCGTTAAACTATGCATCGCATTGATTATCAGACATGCGTAATGCATTTCGATTTGATTCAGAACAAAACTGTAAATGAACGAAATAATGTCGTATGGTTTGACGTGAACAGGTGTTCATTATTTAAGTGCATAATTCATTCTGGATTGGCGCAGATGCATGCCTATGAGAAAAATAACTTAATTAATTCGAACCGCTGCCACTGAACTGAACGAACGAGTGGTCGTGTTCCTCGCCTAACACCTCTACGGATTTTTATTTCATCAAAAGTTTCTCCAAAAAATCTCATAATAGAGACAAATGCACACTAACGAAATTGTTATTTCCAAAAGAATCGCCTGGAAATTTGTCCAAAAAAATTGCTTCACTAGCGATACTTCAGTGAATATTGTCAAAAATGTTTGCTGAATATGATTTCTGGAAATCTTTTTCAAGAACTGCGCTATAGAACTTTAAGAACTTTTCTCATGAAATTTCAAAAAATCCATCAAAATTTCACATAACCTAATTATTGAAAAGATGCATCGATCGAGCTTTCTTATCACAAAAAATGATTGATTCAAAAAATAAGCACGATTGTAGTTCAATCTGTAATGAGGTTATCTCTCGTTTTCTGCCGGTTGTTGTTTAAATATCAGTACTGAGTGCTATTTTTTCAATGATTCCTATCTAGAAACCTGAATATACAAAGTTGTTTGGCTCAGCTTAACTCATCGTTGTATAAATGGCAGATATTAATGCTCACACGTCATTATTTATTATTTTTCACACCTAAATCTTGTTACAATAAAAGTGAGGCATTATATTCGAGCGATTCAATAATCATTAGAAACTCATTTATTTTTAATTACATTCATTCATTCGCTCGTCACCTCTTCCGTATAATACATTTATCTTGATCCACATCATGCTACAGTATCACTCTCCAATTAATTTGTTTTATGTTTCCGTTTATTAGAACAGCAATATATGGAAGTGGATGAAATGTGCATTAGAGACGATTGATGTTAAACCTGTGTGTAATCTATCGAAAGCGCATTGAATGAGCACTCCTCTGATTTCAAAACTACCTCACTGTCCAAATCAGGCGCATAAGCTAAATCGATTTATTTCCATAAGCAAATTCGTAAGTAAAGTGAAATTCATTAATATCTTAACTTTCAAACTGTATGGAGAAATGTTTGATTCAGGGCAACAATAGTACATATGGGGCAACGATAGCTCTCAGTGCGTGCTAGTTGACTGAGTCGTCATTTCTCATACACCCACTCAATGGTTTACCGAGCAACATCACCTTATATTTATTTATTTAATCAACAAATCCAACTCATTGCGACTTTATGCCTCTCTGTTATCACCAACATCACTAATATCACATTTTTCCTTCTTCGGCATTCTTCTTTCCGCGCAGCTACCGATAATAGCGTTGGGAATCATCTGTCTTCATGAAACTCTAAGTTGGATTATTGATTTGGCAAGCAAAGCGGTTTTATGCTACTCTTCCATATTGCCCAATGACTTCTAGAAAGAAGGACTAGAAAGGAGCCCGAAAATACATTTCGATCGATCGATTGAACATTCGTCCAACGATCATTCAGAGTATCTTAAGCACTTTTCGATACTTTTCGATAATCACTATATTACCAGGTTTTTGCTCGAAATTCTATCTCATACTGCCATCACAAAATACATTTTGCTTCAAGATTGTTTGAAGTTGTTTGAAACTAATAAAATGAGGTTTTAAACTTGAAGGCGTGAGAAAATTGGTCTTTTCATTTATCACTCGAATGGATAAACAATCTCACATTAGACAAGACCACTTTGATCATTCGTATTAACGCAGTTTTTGAGCATTCTCCTGTGAATTGCATTGTAACATCTCTCATTGCTGTGAAAATGAAAATCCTGAGCATATTACGTACGTCTTTATGCAGTCGCTTTGCATAAGTTTTGTTCATTTTATTTTGAACACTCAATCTGTTAACATCTTTTTTCTTTCAGGGATAATGAACTCAAAATTAACACTTTCGATAATTGCTACTATTTTAGTTGCAACCATCCAGGTTTGTTATGAAATTAATTCACATTACATCCTTAAACATTCATCCAAAGCGTTTAGCATCTTTTGGTCACTCCAAGCAAAAATTCATTAGCTGCTATTCAAATCATCCATATCTATTTCGATCCGCATTGCTGATTGGCTCTGCGATGTTAACGGAATTGTTTGTTGAATTTTTGTGTTGTCTCAGCGAAATTAAGGACCATTTTTTATCCGTTTACCTTCTTGACTACCTACGAAAAATTCTACCTATTATGAATAATGAATGGAAATATTTTCAAATATAAATTCAAATATTTTCTCAAAAACAACGATTTTTTCCATTTAATTTCTCGCAATCGTATACTTAACATTGCTATTAGCCAAGTTTGGTTATTGCTATTAATGGCTTGATTATATGTAACATTCAATCTATGATTATAATGTATCATCACTACTCCTTACGTTCACAAACAACCAGAAAACATTCACGATTCCAGATCAAACGTACATAAGCATTTTTTCTAGGAATTGATGGAAACTCGGTTCACAAATACAGTTTAATCTAATAACTTGTTCATAAAGTGAAGCAGTGCTTCCCACTGTAATCAGTGGAAAAGGAGCTAATTCATTCTAGCCGACTCAATTTTTCCTAGTGTAAGCCCTCAACACGGTTCTAAATCGGTGATTATCTGCAGATAAATTATGAATCCTCACATATATTTTCATTGAGTTACTTTTACGCTGTAGATTTCTTTCATAAAATGAAGCAGTACTGCTGACATTATATTTATGAAAAACCGCAGTTCGAATGGTTACCCGACCCGTCATAGCAATACGGCTGTCAAACTGCCCGGCTCAAACCATCCACCAATAATGATATATGCATAGTTTTCGGTTTCCGGTAAAACTTTTCCCTATCAGCGGAACAATTCAAATGAATATTCAACTGGAATTACCCTCCAGATTTGTTCCACCACTCCGATAAACTATCAAACAGATGAAGCGAATCGTTTGCGTCATGGTGTTAATATGGTAATGCAATCATTTGGATTCGGTTCACGGAACAACTCGCAACATCAAGTATGTTCCATTTGTGAATTCAGTTACAATTTATTCTCCGATAAACTGTCAAACAGATCAAGTTGGTTCTTTGATAGTCAGTTATAAACTTCTTTGACTTGGCTAACATCATTCGTTTTTGATCAAAATGAATGAGTCACAGTCTTATTGCTGCTTAATGGAATTCAGTTACTGCTGTTGTGACCAAAAATGCAGACGTGAACTCACAATCAAAACGATCTGATCATCAGTTTCAGTATGAATTTACAATAAACAATTGCATCTGAACTAAAGTCCGTTGCAAAATTGTTCATTGTTCCGTTCGGAAAACGTATTCAACAACGGTGAACCACTTGTAAATAACTTGACAAGAACAATCGTTCGAGTTGACATCTTGGTTACAATAACGAAATTTAATGACTAATCATCCTCAGTTCAGCAATTTCCATTTCCATCGAGCACACTGACTATGCTATTGATGAGGATAATTATTCGAGAATATTTCCTTGAATTAATCGCTTAGGGAAGATTCGTCTCGATCATCGTCCGCTGCCGTAAGTACACAGAATGTACATTCAATCGAATTCATTCGTCACTTTCAGAATCGTTATCGAAAATCAGAGAATACCGAAGGACGAAACATCGCCGATGTTAACGCACTGTTGGAATCAATTCGAACGTTGCAACTGTTGAATCGTTACAATGGAATGCGACAAGTTTTTGGATAATTAACAAACGTGTCCAGTGATCCCATTTATAAATGAAATCATCCACTGATAATGCTTTCGCACATGAATCCAGCATATAATAAAGATGTTTCAAGACCCTTTTCAGCTGCGCTCTTTTGGAACGATAAATTACTGTCGTTTCATTCTAGTTATCTAATCTTGCAGTATGCAAGTGCAGGAATGATGTTCTCAACTATTGGATTTCAGGAATACAGTTTGGAAAACTTGATCTTTTGATGGTAGAACATACGTTCTCACTCTACTGTTTCGCAGAAAATTACTTGATGATTATGCTTTTCTTGATCTATCATAATATGAAATGAAGGATGAAAGAATATGAAATTATCACATGTGAATATTGCTGTATTGTTCGTATTGCTTACTGTTATATTGATGCGATTATTTTTTCAAACTCTAATGACATTGCGTCCTAACGCTAACGGATTAGTAAACATCAAAGAACCATTAAGCTTGCGATAAACTACTGCAGCTTTTTTTTTCCTTCAAAAGGTAAGATAGAATTATTGCTCAAGAAATTGTCAAGAAATTTGTTCAACTATTAGAATTTTAATTAATTTCGGTTCTTTGCATAATGCATATATTTCAGACCGTTCTAAGATTGCTTCTATCACTAACAATAATTAAAGCCACATTTCACTGTGTTTGAGATTTTTCATGCGTAAATCAAATTGGAACTCTTTAGTACATATATGCGTAAAGATTTCAGTTGATCGACGAAATCCTTATAATTGTTCATGTTACTGAAGAAATAAGGTAAAATAGTGGTGTTTGTGCCTTTAGAGCAACGCCCATTGAACATCATCAAAAAAATTGTTTTAATACTTTGCTGACATCAACGGTATCTGATATAAAGTCAAAAAAAGCAATACAAACTTCATAATTTCAGAAAATCGAACCCATTGCAATGTTAAACTGATAAAACTATTATAGGTCGTTTGATAAATATTTTAGTGATAATATTGGCACAACATGTCAACAAAAGCGCACGGCATATTAGTCAATCATCAAACAGTTTCGTTCGCTTTTCAGCTCTGTCGATGAATTTGTTGCCTTCTTCGATTCATCCTTAAAGCTTTTGAAAGGAAATCGAATTACTAATTTTTTTAAATTTCTGATTTTAAACTTCAAAATTAGACTTATTTTCTTCTTATTAAATTCCTCGCATCAACCATATTTCAGTTTCGTTCGAATAAATGAATCGTGACCACATTACGATTGTGTTGAACAATAAAAAAAAGAACCTTTCGAAAAATAGATATATGAATGTAAGTCAATAGAGGAGAAGGGAATCTATGAACAAGGAAGCGTTCTAGTGATTGCTGAAATGTCGATTTGACAAAATCAGTGGAGTGAGTGATTGAAAATGCGAAAAGTGCAATTCATATATCACAAACAAACAACGAATTTTTGTCTGCGTCATTTTTCGTTCCACACTTTGTTTTGAAACGGCGATTCTGAAGTAATTCAGCTGCGTTTGCAACGATATGATGGATTGAGATTCAACAAACAGAGGTCGTGACCGATTTTTGAATTCAGCCACTTTTTGAATATCAGTAAAGCGCATCGCCTTCTCTTGCAACATCTTTCTTTGCATGTTTATTTCTTTGCAGAGCCACCAATAAAGTGGTGAACCACGATCATAACTGATTGCACGAAAATACGAAAAAAAAAGAACATGGATCAAGTCGAGTAATTTTAAAAATTCATCTGTTTTGAGATTTTTGACTGATATTAATTTATTTGCATTATAATTAACGAATGCTTTGATATTCTGTTTATTGAATGAAATTTTACTACTGTTTAGCAGACATTCACTTCAACAATGACAAGTAATGTGAAGTGAATTGAGATGAACATGTAAAGTGAACATCTGAGATATTTTAAAGTATTTGCTTCGCAAACTGAGATGAACAAAACATAAAGAGTATGCGATAATTAAGGATAAAGAAAGTGAGAATGTTGCCGTCACCAGATTATGAGTTTGACAATGACAAAATGAGCAGCGATAAACCTTACGAGGAAGAGGAATATATATCTGAACCAGAACCTGACTACGACAATGAACCACTCAATTCCGTCCGTCAAGTTTTCACACCAGCGGTATGGCACTTACTTTGATTGCTCAATAAACACATTTTCATCATCCCCATTCAATCGACTCGTAGTTGTCTAACTGCAAAATAAAATTCTTCATTCTCGCCTTTCAGAAATGAAAGATGTGGTTCATTTCAACAGGATATAACTGGCTGACAAGGCCATTTTAACCCTCGAAACGTGTCTTGCAGAAAACGATTGAGAGATCAGCAGCTGACAACAAACTGCCAGTTTAAGTTCATGGCAAATAACCGTCCCCTTTTGTAACAATAACCTGAATATACCACAGACTCTCAACTCATAGCACGCAACTAAAAAGCATACAGTAAAAACTATTGTGCATAACTTGATAGATTGTCAACTGCACTCGTTCGGCTTCTTTCACTGCACTGAACAGTTGTTAGAATTTAATGAAGTACTCAATAATTTGAGCAGACCAAATCTGTTGCAAACTCAGTATAGACTGACAACTTCAATGAATGAATTCATTCGAAAGCAATTTGAAATTATTGCAGGTAATAGTACCAATTCCAGTCACAGATTACAACAGCAATGCAGCATCAGGTTCACCACGAACAACCGCAACAAATGACAATAATTACGTGTCACCACCCCAAACGGCATTTCATCGTCTTTCATCAGGTATTGATTGAGTGAGTGTCTCAGAACCATTGAATTCAGTTAATAACTTCTTTGTTCCCATTCAAATGAAATGATATTCGCATTTGAGTTGAGTGAAAATATCAGCCAATTTCGTTCAGCATCGAATATGCTCAAGCAGTTTAGTTGTTAACGTATTCATCGAACTCACATTTATGACACAAGTTACGAATATCAATTTCGAATTTTCGTTAAAGATCTCCTCGAATGCCTCTGTTTTAGGAAAACTCGAGGGATTGTAAGTTAGTAGAAGGTTATCATTAAGTTGATGTTGAGATTAGTGATTTAATAAAAAATATAGAGCCTATTAGGAACTAATAAAAGCACGGCTGGAATATTAATTTTCATGTTACGCATTCAGCTGTTTCTTTTATTGATGTTTTGATGAAGAACAGAAAAGTACATACAGTTACATCAGTTAGCATAATTAGTTGCGAATATATATATCTGATGAATATTCAAACGATATAAATGCAGTTAGCGAAATAAAAGGTTTACATTATTTAAGATTATGCGATGAATCTAAACGACAAATTCAATAATGCACAAAATGAATGGGATATTCCGAACAGGTATACACTGTCCGAGTTCAGTTTAACAATTCATTTAAACCAATGTTATGTATCATATGGTGCACACAGACCTTTATGGACTTTTCATGTAAATCCTGCAGATTGCTGCCTCTCCAATGTATTTCCGTCCAATAATAAGGTGATATCAAATCATTGAGAAACATATTCTCTAAATTTACAACCTTAAATAATAAATAAGTAAACAATTTTGTAGATCATCTATTCAATTGCGAAAGGACTCGTCACTAGCTGACTGGATAGAGGATGTGGATCCACTTCAGAACGTCGATTATACGAAAGCATTCTCAAACTTGAGCACCCCAGTCGAATTAACATTGGCACGTGTTTTAAAGGATTGGCGCAAAACTGACGTTCAGGAATTAGACGTTTACAAAGGTGAAATATTGAAGGTAAATGGTTACAAACATCATTCAGCCTATTACCATATTATGCCCGCGTTCTCAACTTACAACTCTAAAGAGTATAAAACAGTATTCCGAATCGTTCGCACACAAATTCACATTTTCGTTTATAAATTGAACCAATTTCAGTGATGGTTTTCAAAATATTTCAGGTGCTTGAGAAAAGGATCATTTGGTGGAAATGTGAGAAGGACAACACCGGTGAGGCTGGATGGGTGCCTGCTAAATACTTAAGAGCAATATAGAATTTCGAAAATCATTTCTTGCTTCTCAACATTTTATTTCATTCCGTGCAATTCATTGTATACCTTCATACGATTCCGCTCAATTCGACTGAATAAAAGCATCACTTAGCACAGTTGATGGAGTGCAGTACTTCTTGTAATTAGTGATATCACTTAGAGGCAGTTATAGGCAGGTAATAATTAATCAATGAATTCGTTGTCTATCCATACGATCAAACACTGTAACACCTGATCGACGGAGTATGTCATAAAGAGGACGGGAACCCTGAAAGAAATTGAAGTAGTTTGGGTTGTCGATGGCAAAGTAAAATGACTAATGTTCTCGTTTCATTCGTTTGCATCAAATCAGTAAGTATAATTTTTTGGAAACTTCTGATAATTGTCGAAACTATAAATTGAAACCGTTATAAATATTTATCAATCAACGAAATGAATGAGCAATTATGATAAGAAGTTATTTACAATTATAGTATATATATTATGAAATGATGAAGAGCAGTGCAGATGAGCTGATAATGTACAAAACGAATCAATGTACAAGTGAAGCAATGATGTACAAAGGAAGTAATAAGGCCATAAAACTATGTTACATTGCATTGGGACGTCGTTCAATTAACTCCAAAAAGTAACGAGATAAATTCTACTAAAATGAAGTTTCTGCCAGATAGTGATCGTATTAGATGGTAATGATAATTTCAAAAAAGAAGGAACAACGTCAATTCCGCAAATCCAATCAGAACAATTGACAAATAAAATCGATCAGTTAACATTTGTAATCAATATCATCAGTTAGTTCATGATACAAGTATTAGTAGATTGCTTAATTCAACAAATGAAACGTTAAATCATCTTAAGTTAGCATTTATCGTATACGTCGAACCGTGTGTACAGTGACTAAATCTTTCATCGATAGTTTTGAGTAAACAAATAGGTAAATTACGGAATAACCATCAAATGAGAGAAGATTCACGTTAAAAATCATCGGTTAATGAGTAAATTCTAAAAACACTGTCAATTGGAATTGCAGAAGATACAAAAAAAAGATGATTCATTAAGCAATACAGCGACATGTCTATACATTTTGCACAAAACTCCTGTTTCACGCGACTGTAAGTTCATAATCAATTATAAAAGATTAACAAAGAAACATTAGCTAAAAGAGAGCCGATCAAAATCAAAAGAAAACCCGTTGATCGAATTTATTGTAGTGATACGCTGAACGATAGGGCTGTTGCGCTGGATAGACTATTGCCTATAATACAATCAATGAATTCGTCATGAGAACTTTGTCATTTTCGAATTTGTCGAATAAATTCAAAACACATTTGAAAGAGTCGTCTTCGGATACTTATTATCGAATGTGATGACTATGTGAAGAAGATGAATGCTGCTAAAGAATTATGAAAGTACATAATTAAGTCTTCTTGAATGCTGACTTAAACGGCAAATAAGAATACGTTTATACAGCGAAAATATAAACTGAGAGAGCATTGAATCACCTGGAAAAATATTCATTAATTGAAAATGTGTAAATGCTATAATAAATAAAATAATTTCCGGCAATTGTAAGCGAACAAAAATGAACTTACAAAGCGTTGTACCTCATTTAATATGGCATCACCGTAGTTGTTGGGCAATTTATTGAGCAACTGAAAGGAAAATGTGGTCATTTCAAGAATATTATCAAGATCTTGAAGGAAATCGTATAGATCGTATAGAATGAGAAAAGTTGGAGAAAGATGAATGTGACCGAGGTAAAATAACCTTTTTAATGCGTTCAATGTCGAACTTGGCCAATTTCTGATACATAATCTGCATTAATGAATCAGAGAAGGCAGCGAGTCTTGCTTCAACAATCATGTCAATCAAACAAACGTCATCTGTTTCATGATTATCACAACTGAATTCGCCCTCAACGAACGATTCGAGATGTTGTCGTAAACTCGGAACTTGCATCAGACGTGCGAAGTGCGTCAAAATGGCGAAGTTTGTTTCTGAAAACATTTTAGCGATTACTTTCAACGCTTATGAGCGAGCAATGAGACCCAAGGAACATTTATGGAGCACCTCTGTCGTTGTCTTGGTTTTTAAATTTCGTTCAGGAGACCCACGTAAAAAGAAATGAATTTTACTCGCAAAGCTTTCCTCACCTTATAGATTTCGTAAACCGTGCACAGAAAACGAGCATGCTATTTTTGTTGCATTTGAGGATGACTCAAGACTAGTTTGATTCGAGATGTTTTCAAGTGTACTATCACTACCACCTATCCTCTAGGCCAGATAATGATCACTTGAATTTTTCAAGATTTAAAATAAGTAATATACATGGACACAAAATGATGTTGAACTGAGATTTTAATTTCTCAAATAGATAATTGAATTGAATGCAATGAGAGAAGATCAATCATATATTAAGTTTTCTGAGAAATTATTTATCAACAGTGGTTAGTGAAGTATTTCGTTGATAATGAGAATAGTATTGCTCCAGGATGTGAAATAATGAGAAATTATGATGAAGATTGCAAAACTGCAAATAGTGTGGAACTAACGAATGAATAAAGATGAAGAGAAATACAACCTGAAACATCCCGTTGTAGCTGGTAGTCTCGGTCTGGACAAACGAAATTCAAGAATTCAATAAATTCGCTATACGACTCCTCTTCCAATTCAGCTCGTCCCTCTTGTGCCTCTCTACAAGATTGTTAGCACTTATCCGAAATGTTACTCATAAAATTCCGTTGCACTCAGCTTATGATTGCAACCGCACTGTAAGTGCTTCATATGAAATGCGAATGTTTATTTGCACATTTGAAAGTATCACGCATCAGTTTCAGATTCACTTTGATGCATCTTCCTATTACGCTATTCACGAGAATCGCACACGGCCAACTCAATCCTTTCAAAGAGATGTCAATAAATTGTTGACCAAACATAAGCATTAGCATATTATCATCTCTTCGACTCAATACTCATAGAACTCAGCATCATTTGAAATTTTAACAATAAGATTTTCAGCGAAAGTGCACAAATGAAAGTCATTATAAACACGTTCAGGGAAATCGGGAAACGTGCGTCTATAAGTAAGCACATTCCGTTCAAGTTCCACAATGACCACTCAAAAATTGACTACTGTATTCAATTATCCGCATGATGCGATAGCAGATTAAAGTTGATTTACATAGATTCTTCAGCTTACTGAATAATTTCGACTGCCGAAATGGATATGAGAACGTTCTAAACATTTTAGACGCTAGAACATTTTAGAATGAAATTTGTATTTTCTGCTTATTGACTCGCTTGGATACGATATGCTTCACGATGCACTCCCTAAAGTTTTTGCCTTATGCAAGTTTATTCGAATTTCAATTTGATCATTTCATTCAAATCACAAGCAAATCACTTCATTTTCAAGTTCAAGCTTTTGCTGCTTCGTCCATAACAAACAATAATCAAAGAAATTTTAAAACACATTCACAACAAACTGATTGTTAAAGAATGTTCATTGATTATGATTTGATTAAGAAGAATCCGTATTTGTTATCAACAAATGGATATTGATTTGCATCGCATCAATGAAGCATTAGTTAAATAACACAACAGTCGCTTCGAATTCCGGTTTTCATATGAATGACTCTGCAATGCGAATGCTGTTGCGATGCTTCGTTAAGAATGAATTCGAATTGGTTGTCGCCTCTCGAAGATCAATCGGCGATCGATATTCGTGGCAGAAACAAAACATAAAATGTTCACTACCTGAAGTTGCCGAAACAGAGATATTCGAAGTATGGCGATATTTCGGCAAGGTAATGCGCATTCACGAAAACACTTCGTTTCTCGACGATTATCTCGAATTGACGTAATGCCGAACGTTCCGAGAAATCATTTTCGGCTTTCATACTGCAAATTTCAATCGTCGAATAACCACTGAAACAAAACAATGAGTATTTTTTTCCAGGAACGTCCTTGAACAACTACAGAACAATGATTATTGATTGAGCTTGTAATCGGTGCGTGATAACAATATCGTTGGCACAAAGCAAAAGTGTTCGGAAATCAACACACGTCTGAGTGGAAAATATCGCAACTTGATTCTTTTTCGGGCAATTTTCGTTACCTCATTCAATTCCTGGTTTTCCTTATCGTTGCAGGTCGCAAAGGAAATTACTCAAGCGTATCAAATAAAGAAGTTTCATCTTGTTTTTCAAAGTGGTAATGTCAAAACACAAGAATTATTTAGGACTCATAAGTATTTAGGACTCTCATTATTGCATTCTATGATTCGCATAGGAAGAAAATTCCAGCATGAAGGAAAATTCGAAGATGTGAAGGGGTTGAGCAGGTGACTGATTTTCTTAAACAATTCTTCGCCATAATTGTTTACTAGTATTTCCGAAGCAATCGCTTGATCACAAGAAACTGTTCTCATTTTCGTGAACAGACTACCTGAGAGAGGGACAATGCGAGCCTTTGCATTGTTGGAGGGGAGGTGGATGGAACGATGCTTTGTCACACGGCCTAAGGGGAACGGAGAGCATGAGAGCATGCCGGACACTGCACTTAACGAAAGAAATAAGACAACGTTGATTATGCGGTGATTATAAACGTCGATGGTAACGGCTGATCATTCATCAAAACAATTCGTATGCATCTAAAAAGCACACAACGGTGTACGTCGATCGGTGTATAGTGCAAAAATTACATAAATATTATTGAAAACGACAGCAAAAATCGTGATGATATTGATAGATTTGATTTTAAAAAGCGCAGTAAACAAGAACGAAAACTGTCAACACAATAGATAATTTATTATTAATTTTGTTTTTATCACAATGTTTCCGTTTCATTAACGGACTGTTTTCATAAAAAATTTGTGGCGGATACAACGAATGTGTCTAGTTGGGACTTGCGTTCAGGTAATGTGTTCGTTGGAGGAAAGCGTAAATAAAACAAGATGAATTGATGAAATTTGTTTTCATTATTTCAATAATGCTACCTTTTAAATAATTCCTTCCATGTAGAAATAGCATCCTATCAAAATTGGGACAGCGTATGAAAATGAAAACAAAAGGAAACGGGGTAACAGTCATTTGAGTGGACGAGTGTACGTAAATTGGCTGTTCAAAGGATGGAAATTCATCAATTCATCAAAATAATTCGCTTGTTTGTTTTCTGAATTTTAGATTAATCATTCTGAACCGTTGATGTAATTTGACTTATCATTTTTAACATGAATAACGTCAGAATTTAAAACTAATCTAACATTCGAAATTAATAGCTCACGATTCACTGATGATGAGTCTAAAAAACTTTGCGTTATTGATGTTTTCCTGCTGGAGCTTAGAGATACTAAAGTGACGTTAGGTAGTCGATCTCATACTATAGAATATTTTAGCTTAAAATTTGCACAATTGGTTGATGAAAACAAAATATCTTAAGGTCGTAAAACGATGGAAAATCGAAATAAAAAACAATGAAGGAGGGAGTCATATCACGATTATTTACGCATCACCACGCGATAGAACCTTCTGACGAGGCAACATTGCAGTACGTCTTTAGTTACGAATGTATACGAAGAAAATGCAATTCTGATTTTATCAATCTTAACTACAGAATTACTCTTTTTGATATTTTTTTCGTACGTTGGATTTCTTTATCAACAATCAACCTACACTGCATGGCAGTTGATTACCTATTTAGTTTGGAAAAAAGGATATTTTCACAAGAATGAAAAGAAAAAAGCAAAATATTTCAGATATTTCGATGCGCATCACACCAACCCGTTCCGTTCACAATTTCTTTTATCATTTCACGATATTGCTCCCGATTGCGAGCCACGTCTTTCTTCTCTATCCAGTTTGCATTCCATGGTTCCTTGGCAATAATACTTTCGAAAAATAAGGAACTTGAAAGAATCTTACTCAATAAAAAATTGTTGACGGGTGAAGGATGAAACTGAGATGTATGCATGCATTCAAGACTGAAATGAAAGGTGGGATGACATGATAGAAACTGATCGATAACATAGATAAACGTGAACACATGTGCTCATGCTACTCGCACTACTGGTGCTTCACTGAAGGTGAGCAAATAAACGTATTGAGCAAATTGAATATGTTTGCTTGCGTTGAAGATTACGTTTGGAGAGGGCGAGGAACAGTGTTTTATGCACTTAGTCGTACATGCATGAACACAGACAGTTCACGTTTCATCTCGTTGATAATCGCAGACGTCGGGAATTAATTGCATATTGATGTAAGCATTAGTAATAAATTTATTCACCCTCTCAAAATACTGCTGATTATCATAACCAAGGTCACTTTCTATTAGAATTTGAGGTTTCTTCATTTTGTTGTTTTTTCCAAGCGATTCCGCTGATCTCTTGCTTTTCCCCTCCACCCCAACGTTCGCTGAATACATTACATCATCAATTATGAAGCCGTTGACCTTGTCACTGTCTTAATGACCTCCAAATATGCGATTTTTTCACTTCCTCGTTTTTCAGTTCAGGGCTTCGACTCAGCAAGCAATCTCCAAGTCCAACGTGAATTCCACGACTGAACAATGTGCAAGATAAAACGCATAGGGAAATTAACAAATATGACTTGATCTATACGATGTTTACAAATTACTGTATTTATGAGTCAATAAATATGCGAAAGTGAGTGAAATATAAATCATAATTGATTATTAGCGATTAAGCAATGAAATTAGTCGAGTGAACTGCTTGCAAGGAAGCATATTGCCAATGAAACGAAGCATCACTGAGTGAGGAAATGCAATCTTGATTAAAAAGTAAACGATCGATTGAGGAATCTACTCATTCCGTCTTCGAAACATTTTTCTGTGTACATACGAAAAAAAATCGCTATCCGCTGTTTACAATCGTCACAATATTCACTCAGATCTTTGAAAATGCTCAACTATACACCAACTAATAATGCAGTACAGTTTACTTTCTGCCAATGTACCTTGTTGGGCTGCTTAAAACTTTTAGGGAAAATGGCTGATAACTCTTGATGAACACATTCACTATGGCTATTAACAAACATCCATTTTCTTATTCAGGTAAAGACAACCCATAAAACAAGCTAAAAAGCATGAATTTCTGTTACACCGTGTAATAATCAAGAAATTCTAATCACTCATCAACATCAAATCAGTTCATTCGTATCGACCAACTGAAGGTGAACCAGTTATACGAACGTGTTTCATAAATCATCTGTCACGCTTCAATTTTACATCCGTTCATGAGCCCTTCAAAAAAAGGTCTGTTTCTTTTTTTTCAAACAACACAGGATGATTGATCATCTCATTGATCACTACGCCTGCAATTTCAGTTTTCACATCAACTTATTCACTGAATGTGAATAGAGATTTTTTGAGAAGAATAGCTTCTAAAAAAATTGGTGCACAATTTTTGATCATTGTGATAAAAGTATGACAATAATAAAGTAAAATGAAATAAATAGTAATATATGGAACAAGTGAATGACTGACCGAAATAATGCGCAGTAAACCGCATAAATTCACGCCTTACTCGTTATTCGGAAAGGCACATCGCAACGCACGCTCATCTATTCATTAATTACAAGAAAAATGGTGAGCAGAAATGATTTCATCTAAACTTAAAAGGAGCATTTGCAGAACGAACAATTGATGTAATTGTTGAGTTCGTAGATTTCTTTCGACAACATACCAACCCGAATAACACTTTCTAACTCAGGCTAGTTGTTTTTCGACTACCTTACTGAATTACTTCAATAATTTCACATTGCTAACACAAAACCAATCAGCTGCTTGAAACTCTGTGATGTGCACCACTTTTCCAACGAATCGCTCATATCGATAGCGATGAACGTCAACTTCGGTGCAAGAGCAAATTCGCTTAAAGGCAGATAATATTGTGAATGTAATATGAGTAGTATTACAGTAAATGTAATGAATGATCATCAACTATTTGGATGCATCACACGAAATTGCATAATCTTTTAAGTGACAATATACAATCGACAAGTGGGAAATTCATTGCTGTTGTTCTTAAATCTAGTAAACCAAGCAAAGCAGCAAACGAACGAATAATAGCAACATTAAAAATGCGTGCAAAATCGTATCAGAAATACGTTTGATGATGCATTAGAACGTGATTTCTTGTGCATGTCAAGGAACGAACGACGTGATGCGATGATAACACAGGCATAAACTCGTGATGAGTTGTTATTGCTGCTTAAATAAACGAATAAACAAATGATGCACATGTAAAATGTAACAGTTTAGTTACTTTATATGTAAATAATACAGACAAATAATGAACATTTAAGTGTGTGTTTTTTGAATTCGTATCTTAAGGTATATAATTCACGAAGAAAAAAAATTGAGATACCAGAATCAACTTCAAACTTTATGGTTCAAATCGCAATTAAGAAACACTCTTTTAATTCACGTAACAGTTCACAATTCCACTACCAACTTTTTTGTCTGTCCAATACGCAAGTGCGTCTAGTCGAGAACCAGTTCCATCAGAGTCGAATAACATAAACACATTTTCTCGACTACAACTTATCTGCCGAATATCAATTTCGATTTTGCATTCCATTTTTTGACAGAGAACGACGATCATCGCTGAATTGATTGCGATATTTTTTAACACCGAACAATACTGAATTGTTAAATGTAGTAAAATGCATTCATCCACCGATTAATTTTATTGAGAATATTTTCAGTCACGCAAAACCAACAGATCGCTGAAATGGGGAAAGAATTTTAGGATTATTCAAAATGTTTATTATGCTCTCCTTTGGAAAATTTCAATCAACAATCTGAAAAAAAATTTCGACATTTAATTTCGAATTCAATAAACTTAATTTTGATGAAATCTCCTAAAGAAATTCCAATTCCCAGATATAATCGCCAAACTGGTGAGTTCTTCGCAAACGCAAATATAGTTTCTCGTAATAAAGTGTAATGCGTAAACATTCTTTTCGAAGACGCTTATATATGCGTGTGTATGTATGATGCATGATATAAATATTGTGAGAAATTGCAAAATTGAGTGACAATGACAGCATTGTGATATTGGTCGATTTGATAAAATACTGCTGAAGTTTTGCATGAAATTATAATATTTAAACCAAAATGCAGTAAAATAAGTGAACGCGTCAAAAATATCGCATTCTAATCGTAAGTAACAACAACAAAAACTGAGTTATTGTCTTTCTAATTCACAGACACATTCTCGTAGCACACAATCGAGTCAGCAGATGAATGAGTGCAGGAGATAAGAAATAAATCCTTTTGTTCCTGACGTTATTCGTAAAAATTACAATGTTTTTTATGAATATGATATCTCATTCACGCTTGAAAATTGCTATCCTTCTCAAAAACGACTCTCATTATATTATATTATATCATCTATATTATGTAATATTATATTATATTATATTATTATATTATATTATATTATATATATTATATTATATTATATTATATTAATATATATTATATTATATTATATATTATATTATATTATATTATATTATATTATATTATATTATATTATATTATATTATATTATATTACACCTTTAAACTGTGCTATACTATTTTAAAGTGTTCTATTCAATTCGAGAATGTAATTAAAATCTTCCGTGATGAACGACAACATTTCTTATGACGTTAATGACTGAAATGAACGTGTCACATGTGTCACAGACGTAATGAACGTGTCACATCTCAAAACGCTCGATAGTTCGAATTTATTTTCATCCTTCTTTTACTTATTCATTAAGCAACACTCTGATGAAATGATTACCTTTCCGTTCATCTCGAAGATAACTCCTCAAATGTTTATTGCATCTTCCTTCTTTATAAATAACTCAACTTGTTGTTAAATTTCATTTTTTAATCGCTGAAGAATGCTTTTTCGTTGCTTTTTGTTTTTGATGCCGGGTTTCATATTGTTTCTGTGTTGATTAAATAAATTTCTAAAAATACTTGTTTCATTCCAGAAAATTAATTTCTTTCACGCCACCGAGAAATTTCCGAGCCGGTTTTCCCTTTGTTCCCGACGTTATACGTAGCAATTGTAAGTTTTTGTCCAAGAAGGGGGGGGGGGGGGAAGTTGACAGCAGCGTGCCAGACCATAAAAATGGGTAATGGAGCACCCGAGCGTGAGAACCACTGGTCTATTTGATCTAATAATTGGAACCGGTGATGTGGCTTACGAGCCGAGTCAACTTTATCTTGCATGAGTTGTTAAGATGAACACGAGCTATTAACACTTGGCTCGCCAACTGAACTGAGCTGTGCCGGATTGAGCCACGAGCCGTGAACCGCAAATCAGGCCAGTTGAAACATAACGAGCTGTTAAGGTCAGTACGACCATGATCACTACAGTTTTGCGAGTCTTTCATCACTGATGATATTACACATCTATGCATGTCACGGTTTGAATTCATAACTTTCCTTGATTAATTTCCACGAATGCAAAAAAAAACGTCATTGAATCCGTCACACAAAGCCGTGAAAACTGATAATGACCATTATCCAATTACTGTGCGAAACATCGAATTTCATCGAACTCCTTCCATTGCTCATCATTCGGATCAATGATTCCTCGAACGTCCCTTTTGGCTGTCGTTCGCAATTCGCGATATGATGCGTACACCAAAAACGAAACAAACATTATTCAATCAACCTTTGTCGCATCCTCGATGCAACTGAACTACTGCCAATAGGAAGTTTCGGTTGAGCGATCATTGACTACCGATTGCTTAGAATATTAAAGTGGGTACGTACTGCAAATTGTGCGTACGCATTTCTGCGTTTGCATCATTCTTATTATGTATGATTATCGCATGAATTGGAATTGATCAGTATAACTGGAAATAATATTCGCCGAGGAACAAGTTTTTGGTCGGGGGGACTCCGTCAGGAAGCAAAGTAGCCAGGGTGGGAGATCCGACAAGAAGGTCAAGGAGCGAACTGATCGGGGGTGGAGGAAGCCATGTGGCGGAATTTGTCCGAGGATTACCTTGACAAAAGAGTCATAGTACAACATTGTCAGGTAACTGCTCTTCGTTATAGTAATCCATGAGAAACCCTAACGGGGTTTAGTGTAAATTGAGTATTGAAATTGAATGAAATTCAAAACGAACAAGTGAACTTACAGCCAAATACGCTTTACAAAACTCCGAGTCGTTCCAATGATAATCTTCATAATTCTTTTCGAGTGCCGCTTTCAGCTGCTGCAGAGTAGAACGATAACCCAATAGTTCCTCTGGTAAACTCATCAATGTGATATGTTAGCTGCGCGTTGTTGACAAATACAACAGGGACATACTGTTATTTTATTTTTTATTTTTTTAAATTGCATAACATTATCAAAGATCCAGCGTTGTTTTTCGTTCCGGTTCTTCTCATTACGTTGATTCAGTTCAGAAAGTGACCAAAGATTTGTATACTGGTTTGGATGAAACGGTATTATCAACTGATGCTCGTCGTTATCAATAAGACGACGTTATGAAAAAGCAATAAGATGACTGGATGAAATGAATTCAGAATTAAAATGTCAACTCACTGTAGCTATTGAAGAGATGTGGATTGATTATTTTTCGAAAAATGACAACTGCAATTCCGATAGTGAGAAAAGTGATGATCAGTCCTTTTGGTCGTTGTGAAACAAAATTCCAGAACGCAGCTGCAATTCTTTCAATCAACGATTTGTATTGATCTTGTTTGAGTTTTCGTTGCAATAATTTGTCCATTGTTGAATGCGATCAACTGCAATTAAATGAGATCGATTGACTGGTTGATTCAGCTATACTTGAGACTATTAGACAAACTTTTCAGTGACTCTATAGTGGTGGGGGGACGGTTTCAAAGATTATACGTTCATCGGACGTTTTGCATGTGTCTAGGTCGATGCCGGAGACTAAACCTAATCCAGAGCCTCTCCTCTAGTTATGAGTCCTCCCGAGACAACCACGGAACGATAGCCTTTGGTATTATCCCAAGATCTGTGTAATTTTTATCATAATGGCTGAAATCTACAATAATTGCGCTTTCAGTGCAATCTTCAAGTGCATCTTATTAAGGCGCAAAAATTCAAAAAAAAACAGCAATCATCATTCGGTTGGCAAAAAAATCGATTTCTGAAAGCATTCGCCACAATTGAACCAGTCACAAATATTCGTACAATTCTATAAACCATAAACGAACCGTATTCAAACGGAATGTGATTCAATTGGACACTGTTCGAACGAGATCTATTCTAGCTTCAATTGTAAATTAGCATATTCAGTGTTATTTTGAAGTGGTTTTGACGTAATCTACAGTTGCGACGTAACTATGCAAATTATCTATGGCAACAGGCCCTCGTTATTGGTTGGTTGTGGCGTGCTTGATATGCCGATTGCTATGGATCTACTCGGTTACATTAATCGTTTATTACTGATAACGAAAGATTACTGATTCACTACTGACGGCCGTTCCAAACAACTACTCTGAACGATCGTTGGACAAGTGTTCAATCGATCAATCGGAATGTATTTTCGGGCTCTTTCTGAGTCCCTCTCCCTAGAAATAAATGGGCATATGGGAGAGTAGCCCAAAACCTCTGTGCTTGCCAAATCAATAATTCAAGTTCGGATTTCATGAAGACAGATGATTCCAAACGCTATTATCGTTAGCTGCGCGGAAGGAAGAATGCCAAGGAAGGAAGAATGTGATATTAGTGATATTGGTAATAACAGAGAGGCATAAACTCGTAATGAGTTTGATTTGCTGATTAAATAAATAAATCTACAGTTGACGTAACATCATAATCAGCGTAATTTGAAATCAAATTAACCTTTATGAACATGCAGTGATCACTTCGATCAACAATGATTTTCTTGTAAACAGCAGTTAGAAGTAGCAGAAAGATTCTGCATCTTAAAATGTTGGTATTTATTGCAATAGCACCTTCAGCTCATTAAAATTATGCGCTTCAGTGTTGTTCCTGTGTTATCATCAATCGCATAACTATCACATTATTCAGTAGTCATTGGTGCTGAAAATCATCCATCGTCATACCTTCCACCTCGTCTATTCATGTAGCGATCATAGACGTTTTTTTTTTGTAATTTGGTATCGTAAAATCTTAATGTGCTGTATTCAAATGAGCAGTCCAAAATTCTTTATCGTCACTAGCATTTTCATCTGTTCAGATTATAATTTTTGGTAGCATCTACCCAATTTGTATCCTCACAATCAGAGAGCAGGATCTTCTAGTTTATTTTAATATAATTGAGTTGAAAATACTCATTCATATTCGATCCGGTATCGCTGACTATGAATTTTAGCTGCAATCCATCCGCCATCCTGACCTACAGTCGTCTGTTTCAATCTTCCAGAATCAATTTTTAGCAATATGAAAGTCATGTTGCATTTTCAGTATCAGTGAGTAGTGAATAACTGGTTCTTGATAAGTTAGTATCGTCGACGCTGATTTGCATTATACACTTTTCTGACACTTTGCGTACCTGTCTCTTTCGATATTCTGATAGAAGAAACACTCTTAAGCGTGATCACCGTTCTTATAATATTCACAAAATTCAATTGTTCACTGACGATTACTCCTAAGTCGATTTCAAACGATTTCTTAATTTGTTGGCTGACTAAACAATCTGATCTGATTCTCCTTGCTAGCCATAACACCCAAGTGCACTCCAATAAATTCAATGTCTTGTTTTCGATTTGCATTGCACACCTCAGCAACTGTCACTCTAATGTGCATTTTCTAAACTCATCTGCAACACGACTTCCTACGAACAAGTTCGCTTTGTCAATAATTCCATGAATAAGAGACATCCAAAACAAATCAACTAAACCCCGTTTGGCAACCTATCGTATATCTACCTCCCTCTCTTGGCAATCTTGTTCATACCACACATAAAATTGCAATGATGATATGGAAAATGTATTTTGAACTTGCAGTTTGATTATTGTTTGTTGGAGTCGTTTGCATTAGAGACTTCTAAACTAACGTAAGCGGACTGCTTGGTGGGTTTGACCTGAATTATTGCGTTGTTGTTCACCTATCGATCGTGTGCAATTTCATTGTGGTTGCAATCAACAGTGCAACTGATCGCGATTTATAAATTTTACTTTTGGATGCCACTCGCAGTTTCGACATTATTGCAGAAGTTACAAAGAAAATGGAGGAATTGTCACTGAAGGACTTGAAAGCCGTTCTTGACGATAATGAACTTGATTTGAGTATGCGTCAACTCACTGTTATACCGACTAGAGCACTGGTTAGTTCGTTATTTTGTGCTGATTTTTTTTTACAGCACTGTCCAATTTCTGTAAAAAGTAAGTCAACATTTGTTCTCGTAAACTGAGAAGAGTTCTTGCCTAGTATCCTGTACTCGGGCATTCTTTCCTGTTGTTCTGCACCAGATTAGACTTTTATTCATTTACGTTCACTGAAAAGAGCCGGAATTTGGTATTTTTCGATATCATGATCACAAAACTTTCTTGTAACATATTTTATGAATACTCAAGCCGTTCCTTTTCAGCACATATGATGTAATTGCACCGATATTCCAGCAAATTTTCGAAATTGGTTCCAGTTTTTGATTTCAGGCCAAACTGCCACGTGCCACTCATATTGACTTCTCGAATAATCAGATTTTGACAATTCCACCGGAATTTTGCCTATTGACGCATATCACAAAACTGGATCTGAGCAACAATCGTATTGTTCATTTACCAAATGATTTCGGAAAACTCGTTAATCTCGAACATCTTGATCTTTACAAAAATTCCATCGAGGTTTTGCTTTTCGTTTTAATTGGTTGCTTCATTCTCTTTGCCATTTTATTCACATCTTTCTAGTAGTTGCAGACCTTTTTGATTGATATTTGACGAACTAATTATCTCATTAGTTGATTACGATCATTTTCATCAGTGTTGGTAAATGTGTCGAAGTGATTCAAAATTGTGACATTTTGAAGGAATTGCCATTATCTTTTGGTGAATTGAAAAGTTTGAAATGGTTGGATGTGAAAGGTAATCCACTGCAAGCTGAATTGGCCAAGGTTGCTGGTGAATGTCAGAGCGAGAAGGATTGCAAGATCGCTGCAATAAAGGTTGTGAAGTTCATGAAGAATGAAGCTGATGAAAAGGAACGACTACTACAAAAGCAGAAGGAACTGAATAAACGTTAGTTTGAGTGCTCGAATTTTTTCTTTTGTGGCGAAGATGCTGAAATTGATGGAATTGTTCTCATCTCCATTCATTAAGTGATAATGTCGATATCTCCAAGTTTGCCTTCATCATCATTTATATTTGTAATTGCAACCTTCACATACAGTCAGTCACAAATTAAGCGACAAGCAATATTCTTAATTCTACATTTTAATAATTACTCATTTTGTGAATGATTTTATTTGTGTTAGTGTATTACACTCCATTGATAATGCTTAATGAAGCAGTCTTGAAATAATTGCTTGAAAAATGTGAAAAATGAGAATGGAATGAACTCTTGAAATGGGCATCAATGACGCAATGAGTGATAACTTGCAGAACATGAAAAACAAACGAACGCAGTAACGACACCACAAACTGGTGCGATGGCATCAAAAGAGAAAGCAAAGAAAAAGAAACATAAACATAAGGAAACAAGTGCCAATAATACATCTATAAATACACAAAACCAATCCGAAGGTTCATTTATTCCTTGTTATCTTTTTCGAATCTTTTCTAAATGATAAAATATCGGACTATATGTGATAATCACTTTTGATGCAATTTTCCTGTTAAATATTGTGACATTTTTTTTGTCGAGTTCATTCGATGACAACAAAAAATAATCTCAAAAGGCATTTTAAGCATTCATTATTACCACGCAATCCCTAGCGAATCATTTCTCGCACTAATCATTCTTCATTCTAGGTCCGAGGATGCAAAAACAGTCTAAAGAGACACCAAATCGGACTTATGCGCCTAATAAACCAACGTCTCAGTCTTGTCTTTCCAGAGGTTTTAGTTGCTGTCTTCTTTTATTTCTTTTTGTCCTATCGGAATAACGTAAATTATGTATAAACTATTATATTTCCAGTCTCAATAACAAATGCTTTTCCGTGTCCATAAACTTGATGTTCATCGAAGTAGACAGTGTTTCATTTTCATACAGTTTTCCGGTTCATGGTAATAGACTTGACTTGTTGAATGTTTGTTTAGTGTTTGGGTTGATACGTAAACTTATGATGCTGTTGGTGATCGTTACGCTGGTTGGTATTGCGCTCTCTTCATTTATCATATTTGATAACTGCTCTCAAGAATCACACCATTGGATTCCTTCGTCGCAGCCGTTCTGTGACGATTTACATAAATTGATTCAACATCGTAAGGTATGTACCATCCCTTTTTTTTGCTGCAATAACAGTAGTAGTTTTTTTTTGATGTAGTAATAGATTGTTCCTTTAAATGATTGTTGTAGTGGAACCCAGTCCAGTTGTATGCTTCATCATTGATATTTTACTGTTCGACGTAATTAATTATCACAACAATCATGATTCATGTTGGTGTGTTTGTTTATTTTGAGTATGGTTGCTCAACCGTATGTTTCCTCATCTTGTACAGCATTAGTCGTAAAAATGAAAATTTTCTTAAGGTTAACCATGATCATTTAGTGGTATTTCAGTTATCTACTACATTCACCAAAAATTTGTATCAAACGTTGTCATCGATGGGTTGGGTTTATATGGCAAAATTACGTGAAGTGCAATCAGATATAGAGGAAGGTGGATTCATCGAAAAGATACAGTACTATTGCAGTTCGTTTTATACGAAATTAGTTACCGTAGCTTTTGTGGTCCAGAAGTACGCTTCTGAATGGGTTAGTTCAAATGATTTTATTTGATCAATTCTCGGGTTTGAATCTGAGAAGTTTGTTATTTGTTAGTTTTTGAATCTATCTTATTATGGTTGAGCAGTAAAAGCATTCATGACTGTGGTTTATTCATCGTTCTATCATTCTAATATTTTTCATGAAACTAGTGGTTGAAAATGAGTTCGAATGTCATAAGAGTTGCGCATGGACGGTGTAATGAATAGCGTTCAGATAGCAAATTCATTAAGTTTTGAACCATTACAGCGCCAATAAGCTCAGGCGATTCCTTCATGACAATTTCGTTTTCAAAGCAAAACCAGTTCTAGTCGACACTGAAAGTCGATTTGAGACAACTCTACTTTAATAACAATCTTAGAACTGAATATTCATATCACGCAGCTGTTGGTGAGGTTTCACGAATGCCACTAAATTTTCAACTTTATGAGCGTCATTAAGGCTTCAATTTTGCAAACAATCGGAGGAAAGTTCAGCTCAAATTTGGATAAAATTTGGATAGTGCTCTAGTCCCATCGGTGTTATCGAGATGAGCCAGCCTATGATTTGGCTTGTATCTCTTTGGGTATTCATTAAAGAATATCAATGCAATACCAATGGCAGTAATCGTAAAGAAAAATAGGGTTTGATTTTGCAGTTTGCCGCATTACAAAAGTGGTATTCGGAGAATGCGTCTGATTATGTGGCAGATTTCGTTGACAACGTTGTTATTGCACTCAAAATGTTACTCATCATTTTCTCAGATTTTGCCGTTTTCATCGTTGGTACGTCAAAATTATTTCTGAGATTATTTCTTTGAATATTTAGTATTATTTCTTGTTGGGTGCAGTTTGCGTTTAAAACTTAATATTCTTTCGAGGAGGGGGGGAGTTGAAGAATTATGTGCAGTTCATTTTAGTTCTTTCTACATTCGAATATTGTTTATGCTCGCATTCGAGGAATCACTTGTGATGCATTATTGATGGATGTGTAAATAGTGTAATCTCGTTCATTATCTGTGTAAATAACTGTTTCAATAATAACAATGTCACGTTGAACTAATAATGTCAACAGTGCTGTAA
Source organism: Anisakis pegreffii (assembly GCA_035041965.1). Lineage (NCBI taxonomy): Eukaryota > Metazoa > Nematoda > Chromadorea > Rhabditida > Anisakidae > Anisakis > Anisakis pegreffii. The sequence goes on along the minus strand of JAPYMA010000256.1, from coordinate 176,897 downwards.
ACACCAACAATAAGAATGTTACAATAAAATTTTTGAATTTAAGAGAAAGGTTCAACGGCCATAATGACGTTAAGTGATAACGTAGTCTATTATATGGAACATCGTGACGAACTGTTAAGGACAATAGAGCATTGGTGGATCAATCTGAAGTGATGCCCTCATGAATGTCAACTTAATCCATTGTTTTCTTTTATAAATTATTATCGTTGAGCTCAAAGTCAATATTTTTATCTCGAATCGACGAACTCATAAATTTTTATTGAAATCAAATAAGGAACAATGTTTTGTTGAGTAAGTGAATGCATATTTATGAGTATTCATGTGCAAATTCATATCGAGTGCAGTAGGTCGGATTTGATTGATTTTATCCTTTTTGTTGACCGTTTAGAAGGGCTGAAAGGTAGTCTTTGTTCGAGAGGGGTTCGATTGTTATGAGTTGAAGAAGTGTGTGTAATGCATTTGTTGTTTTTAGTTTTAGTTATTTCCGCATTATTTATATTCATATTACTTCGCATGTTTTGTTGCGATTCAATTCATTTTTAATTTGTTCCCTCTTTTTTGAATACTCCAAAAGTGATGGGATGTTGATGTGATGAAGACATCTGTGTTTATGAGGGCATGAAGACTGATGATCAGGGTAATGTTTATATGTATGATGATCTAGTGTTTGGTCAAAATGAAATCAAAACCATCAGCGCAACATTCTGCATCGAAAACGAGCTTTCTCTGTCCTGTTCCATTATTGATATGCTTCCGTATTCAGTAGAATAATGCCATTATATCCGTTGTTGAGCGTTAATATGATCAATATCACTAATGTTTTTTCCACTGTGCAATGTTTGTCGTGATTTTGTGATAGGTTTCATTTTCAACACGTCAATTTCCATCAACAAAACGAGCTGTCACCTTTCAATTGAGATTTATGGATAGAACTCATAGTCAAAAAAAATTTCCAGTGAACGCTGCTCCAATTCGCAATCGTTTGTTTTTGTATTCTTGTCAAGCAACAAACCAGATGAGATTTATTATTGATAGATGGTTTGAATACCTCTTATCGTCGTTTTTTCGTTGTAAGTCGTTTTATCATCTGATTATACGTGTATTACGTACTTTGTGTTATACTGATTTTTCAGTAAACATTTTATTGACGGACATCAGAATAAAATAAATCTTTTTTTTTGTTTGTTCGTTGCAGTCTTCACGAAGTTAAAGAGAAAATTACATTAGGAAGTGGAATCAATATCCGAAAGTATTGTTTACAAATACTTCAAGAATTTAATAAATCATAATAGCGAGGTAGTTAATTTAACCGTCTGGCGACCATCCGTTCGGACTGATGTTCGTCGGGGAACGGGGTACCCGCCGGGGAACGCGAATATCGCGAATAGTCAACTGGAAATAAGAAAATACCGCTGCAACACTTCCAGTATTGTCTCGTTGCTCATTTTGAAGTGTGAGTGTAAGGTAGTATAAGGTAAATTTCTGGGAAGCTCCACGAAATTTCGAGGAGTCTGCCCGAAAAGAAATTGAATTCGAATCTTCCGTGCCCTTGCGAGCAATTCGGAGTTGAATATTCGATCTCTGCTCGCATGTTTGCCTTTAAGGCCCACTACGGGGACGGGGATAAGATTGAGTTTTCTCCCCGAAACTCCTCGTCCCGACCATTTTCGAGCGGCGGCAATTTTCGGGACTCTCCTCGTCCCGGAAATCTCTCCGACTTTCCCCGTCCCCGACTTTTTTCTCTCCCCGCACAACACTAGTATAAGGCGTTTGGCTCAAATTCTGTTCGATTAGAGCGATCTGTTGTTTGAATTCTTGGAGTAACTGAATTTAGAATGCCAAAAAAAACTCGATCGTCCTACCCCAAACCAATGTTTTCTGTAATACCAAAAGCTCAATCAATTCTTATTGCTCAAGAGAGACGATGTCAGCCAATATATTAAAGCACTCACGAGATATTTGTGACTTCTTCAAACTATCTTTTGCTCAGGCCTAAACGAACCAAAGATACTCTAAAAATAAATATATCCGAGTGAAAAAAATACGCCATCACAACGGCGTTTCATCACAACAAAACAACACCAAATATTAGTTTCTCTCAGTCAATTCCCAATGTTGATCAGAGATGTCAGCCATTATATTGAGGAACTTACGAAACATTTATGACCCAACAGACTTTTGTTTAGGTTTGGATGAGCTAATGATACTCAGAAAATAGGAGAAAGAAGAGTGCTGCCATGAACTAATCGCATTTACATACCCAAGACAAAAATCACCATCGCGATGGCGTTCTATCATAACGTAACAACTGTATGAAATACTAGTTTCCCGATCCCCTCCGTTACCCCGCACGAGACCCCCAAGTTATCCAAAATGGGTAATTTCACCCCCAAGAGAATCACTGGCTTAGATTGTTCTTGATGTTATCGAAGTTTTAAGAAAAAATCTTTTCCAGGTCGCGTTTCAACTTGATCATTTCTAAGTCTCTAGCAACATTCGTATCGCAGCCACCTTTTCGTTCTCGTGACCAGCCATTTTTCGTAGCATTCTGTTGTAGTTCAGTTCCTCCACTTTATAATCTCGCCAGCATAAATGCACAGAAGGGTGATCACTCTAGTAGGGCGGATTGTTTTGACAGATTTCAGCGGTACATCACGAAGGTGTTGTGGTGTATTTGGGTGTATTCATCTCGATAGTGTTATTATCATTATTATTCATCTCGATACAAACGATAATCTCCGTTACATCTCTTGATGTAATCGACAATGAATTAACAGCAAAAATTACTAATAAACATAGAGAGGTGATGAAAGTTTCGAATCCAACAACACATTTATAAAACTTTTCGCAACAGTTGAATAATCACAGCTGCGAAACGATAGGAAGTTAGGTATACAATGAAAACAACGCAGATACATAAAAACATCGAAAATACCGGTAAGAGAAAAGGAGTGCAGTCTTCGAATTACAAGTGCTTTTTCCAGTCTGTTCAGTGTGTATATTTCAATGCAATGAATGTGCGAGTGAGACCAATCATTCTCAGCAATTACCCCTAACAATGATGTTGATCATGCTGATGATCAGAACGAATGATATCCATATTTGTCTTTCATGAAGTCAATAACTGAACTGAATCTGATATTTCATCGAACAGTCTTTATGAGCATCAATTCAAGTGCAATTGCATCACATCACTTTCATAACAACGGTTCGCCCAGCTATGCTCAATAAAAACTGTTCAAAGGATTACATACTTATTCATAATTCAATTAAGTACTTATTCACGATACAAATGATGATGATTATATGTTGAGATCGCATCACAGAAATTAGTAGTTGGATAGTGGTGCTTCAGAGACAATTCACAATTACGACACATCAAAAGAATGCAGATGATAAACATTTCAAAGCTATTATTTCGTTTTGTTATCAGATGCACACAAATGAGCAGTGTTACTTTTGCTGCTATCTTGTGCATTTTGTGGTTCGTTATTAGAATCGTTTAACGAGCAACGCTCAGTTGCTTCCTTCTCGTTTCCTTCAACTCTCGTCTGCTCTGGTTTCACTTCATTCTCCTCTCCCCGACTCACTTCATCTTTCTCCGATTCCATCAGCTTATCGCCATCATCATTCTCCAATGCTTTATTCTCAGTGCTCTTCACATCTGCTTGCACTTCAGTTTCCTTCTGAATGACAATCACTTATGAAGCATCATCACTATCATTAACTTCAATGAAGCAAAGCAATCGAACGTTTCTTATGCTAAATGAGTGAATGTTAGAATCTATCAACGAGTAACATAACGTTTCAACTGTTTCCTGGGGATAGGAAGTGGGATAACTCCGCTTTCAGAAATAATTTAATTCAATACTTTAATAGCTGAGTCTTCATTTGAGCATTTTAAGCAATCTTTACGACTAGCTGATAGATTTATTGGTATTGCGTCATCGTCAATAGCCATTTGATTCTCTTCGTTGATTTCATCCGAACCACCGTTTTCCTTCAATGCAAACCGGATTTCAGTTATTGGGATTTTTTTTTGAATGTTTCAATAAGTGACTATTAAACGTACCATTTTCACTTTTGCTTCCAAAATCTTCGTTTCTATTGGTGTATCGCATTCATCGACCTGAACAAAAATAATTAGAAACTGAACATTTATCGAAGATAACATTGTTGACTTTGATTACAAAAGTAAATTATTTGCACGGAATTCCGCATTGGTCAGACCCCAATAAGGTTCTACTGTTATTGAGTGCAGACCACTGACCGAGAAAGGGAAATACGAACACAGGGTGCTTCTCGCAGAAGAATTGTTTTTAGTTGGAGAGCCTACTTCCACAAGAAAACTATCGCAACAGGTGTATGTGCGTATTGCTCTAACACAATAAATTTCATTTGGTTTATGCATTTTCAAATTATTGAGAACCTTCAAGAAGAAATTCTGTTCGATTCGTTGCGGTCGTTCATCGTCCACTATCGAAAACTGTTCGACTCCAGTAACTCGCTCTCCATTTTCAGTAATCGTCGTAACAACATTTATATTCTTTTCCAAAGCTCTCAAATACTTGTCGGTTCTTTTGTAGTGTCGTGACGGTGTTGTGAGCAGTTCACATAATCTGCAATACCATGTAGCTATTCACTTAAATTCATCAACAAACAAATCCGAGTCTTTCTCTACTCAATAGCAATCAAAAGAAATAACCAAAAAGGCACCGCTGAATTGTGAACGGTGTCCCATCAAACTGCTCTGCTTTTCGCATGATAAATTCTCGCTGTGAACGTAACTCCTCATCTGTTATCATTGTATCTTTCGTTCCTTCAGCAAGACTTTCTGCTTCCACACATAACATCTCGGACATTGTTAACTGCAAAACATTTCATTCACAACTGAAAGGCATTGAATTTCACTTAGTTCACGTGTGATAAACTGGAGATATCGAGACAGTAAAGGTGAACTAACATCAAGTTTCCATAAGAATGCTGCACGAATAATATCCCACTTGAACAACGGTTTACCCAGTTTGGCAACCATCTCAAAATATTCGTCAATTTCTTTCATCGGGCATCGCGAGAATCCTTTTGGTGGTCTTTTCAGTGATTTCTCAAATAAACGCAATCAATACGAGGCACAATAATGTCAAAATAAAACTATAAAAGATAGCTCTTCCTATCAACTTAATAAATGAAAACGATCAAGGAAGGGTGATTTTCCGCTGAATTACTGAGTTATATTTCCGGAGAACAAATGTTTCTTTTCTGCCTCTTAACTGCGATCACGAATACATTACAAGTAACAATGTATAATCGATATTAGGTCACGAGGAAGTTAGCAGAATAAATATGAACTAAATAAGCTGAGATGACGGTTAACACTGTCGGAAATAATTTATTGAAAATGAGCACCTCATCTGGTACAGTGAATGCCAACAGTGCGGCATGAAGTTTGGCTAAACGTTCAGTACTGATGTTTTTTGTGTCGAATATTCGATCGGGTGATGACGACTCCTGTAGTACCATATCAGCGCACGCTCGTATGGATTTGCTGAATGTGTGAGCTTAATTTTTGAGTAATGTCTTTATTGTTTGCGTAACATTTCAAATTCATCGGTAAATTACCAGCGTCATTTTGATTTCTTTGACATATCTGCGAAAGATACATTTGTGTGGCAAAGGCTTGAACAGGCTATGTTGAAGACGAAAACATTTCAAAAAATACGTAAAAATAAGATCAACACCACAGCGTTCTTAAGAACTAGCCCATTCAGTTTGAATATATATAGTGATGAGAGCTGAACCGCCTTCAAACTGTACCCTTAAACATATTTCTGGTATCAAAATCACACCACAGAAATGGATCCGAAAACTTAAAACGGATAAAAAAGACTCATTTCCCAATCGGTTTTGCGACTTTTTCCATGATTGCTTTTTTCGGAAATCGGTCACTTCGCCACATTTTGGTTTGTGGGCACGTTTTGCAGGTCTGACCGATTTTGACGAGCGATTTTTGTTAAATAGCAGTGGATGGACTTTATCGTGCACTAAAGGGTCGTCGGGTTTGAAAATATTTGAAGCATCCATATGGCAGTTCCTTCAAGTTCCCATATCTTGTTAGCGATAGCGTGTGCTGCTCAAATTCTCAAATTTAAAGGATAAATTCTGTGTTATAATTAGTATGTATGATTTCAGTGCAAATATGGATATTGAAGAGTATGATGTGAATATGGACGTGGACCATAACGACTTTATTTATTTGTCGGATGAAGACTATCAGGACATGATTGAACTGAATTCGAACTACTCGCAATTGATAGTGTGTGGTAAAGGCGTTCTGGAATCTTTGCAGTTTCTGATCGTTAAACTCATTTCATTCGCAGTTATCAAACGAATTTTGGTGGCACTTAACACGGCTGGTTGGTGGCATTTCTCAACAGTTTATCGTGAATTTGTTTTATCAGCTTAATTCCTAATCATTAGCCACAGTTGATATCAGTACAATATTTCTGCAACACTTTTCGATTTATTTGCAAAAGTACCACAGCTGAAGGACGTCTAGACTCATTTGTCCTGAGAGAAATCTTCCTCCCCACTGCTAATGAAGCATTATGTCTGTGAGTAAAATCAATTTCTTTAGGTAAATTGAACGATTATCTGCTAAATGCTTTTATCGCTGGCGGAGGTCTATTTATGTTATGGACGCATAATAGTGATACGTTTCTTTGTATTATCACATTTATAGCGCTATTGTTACCGATAGTCTATTTGACACCATTCATTAGTGCTTATCGCTACTCGGAGTTGATTTCAGTTTCATTCGGAATAACTTCACTTCTGTTCTGGTGCGTTCCGCTTTGTTTCTGCAATTTCATTTTAATTTTAACCTACTTCACTCTCATGAAAACAAATATGCAATGGTTTTTTCATAGTTTTATTTCTTGGAAGCAGTTCGATTCGACTGTTAATGCTGCAAATGAATTAAGGCAGTATTCGCTGACAGCTGAAATGTTTCTGTCAATACGAGGCACGTTAATGATTGTGATAATGAAGTTGGTATCGATTTGCTGCGATATGGTTGGTGAGCAGTCATCGAGTTGGAACGAGATTGATTTGATAGCATTAATAGCATACTTCTTAGATCCATGCACTGTGCTGTTCGGTCCTTGGATATCTTTCAGTCAGTACAAACGATCCTTGCAATGTAAATCGTTCAAGGTTATTCGTTTCACATAATTTATTCAATGAAATCACCAATAAATTTCGTGGAAGCAATACTTTGGTCATTGCTTCAACATTGAATAACTGATGCTCAAATATTTAAAAAAAAGATGTTTGGTGAACTTCATGCGAATGAACATTAAGTTTTATGGAAGTTGGTTGAATCCTCTAGCAATTAGTCAGTTTCAGTTTTTGACTGCTTCAGAAATAAGCCGTTTATAACTTTTCTTGATGTTTCGTATTTCAGGAGCAGATGAAGGATATAATCTACGGCATATTTCTAGTAGCCATTTCGTTAATATTCGTACTTTATTCAAGTTGTATAACTGAACTGATATTTCCAAAGAATGGCTTCTGGTCTTCATTCGGAATCGCTCAGTCATTCCGATTCAGTCACTATTTCATCAGTTCACTTTCTCACGCATCCGCAGTTGCCGCAGGTATATCAATAAGTCCAGTAACTGACTATATATCAGTCGAATTGCCGCGATCATTGGTTGACGTCGTTGTCTCATGGAATATCCCTATGCATCGATTCCTTCAGAAATGTTCCTTTTTCGCATTTCACTTATCGCATTTCATTCATTTTCGTACTACTCAATTATTCATTTATTTACAACTCAAAACTTTAAAGCCAATGCCTCTCTGCTTTCATCAGCACCACAAATATTGCATTCTCCCTTCCTTGAAACCCTTCTTTCCGACACCAAAGCAATGGCTGTTTAAAATAATACTGCAATCATGAAAAATAGTGCAAAACAAAATCTTTAGTTATTTTGAATGCCGTTCATCAATTTGAATGTTTACATTCGTATTTATCGATTCAGATGTATTTGCTGAAGTTCGATGCTACGGTATGGCCATCGCTGTTTTTCTAACATATTTAGTGAGCTCACTTCTCCATGTCAGTTTTACTAGTGAATACTCTTATGCTCATTTTCGTTTCATTTTTTTTCTCCCTCAATCAAATTCTTATGAGTTCATTTATCTGAAAATAAAATATCAGAATACGCAAAAAAAAAGAAATTTCAACTTCAGGGCATCAATTTCCAGCTGTCAGCCGTTTTACTTTCACTAGGATTGTACACGTTTGTCGAAACACGTAAGAACTGATAATAATTATTACTGTCTTCGTTTGAAAATGGAGGATATTTGTAAGAATTGAACTTTCATTTGCTTTTATGTAGCGTATTTATGTGAAAATAATAGTTGGAAGACAAAGTCTGTGAATAGGTCTTCTGACAGCGAATATTCGCAGAAATGTCATTCGATTGAGAATAAGTTTGAAATCTTTAAAAAATTCATCCATTCGAAAAGCTGTCATCTTATTGGGATAAAAATGGATTTTGAGGAATTCGAAAGAAACTCAGTAAACGATTTAGTGCATGCATTGCTGCAAGGACATGTCAACCGACTTGCCATCATACCCACAAAAACGTTCGTTGCTCTTTTTCTTTTCATTGAATTTTCCTAGTTTTTGAAAAAAAAATTGTCACCTTTGTCAAGTCTTTCATAAATGAATATTATTTCGACGGAATCATTTTGCTGATGAATTTTCACGATCGAATGTAATTGTTTTAGCTAATGTGATACTTTTTTAAAGGATTCATTAGTGACGGTGTTGTTGAATATATTATTTCAACTTATTGCAATCGTACATCTGGTATACTTGGGAATGGTATTTGATGATTCAGAAGCACAAGTTGGTTATTCAGTTGGGCACACGTTAGCAGTATGGTCAGATTGGTACTTTGCAAGTCATGTTTTTGCTTTACTTACGATGTTCTGTACATTCGTTTTATGAAAAATGCATTTTCCTTGTACATACAAAAATGTTTTATTTATATATTTATATAGTTGCGTTTACGTTCTCTCGCAGACTTTTTTCACTTCTCTATTCAACAATGCATGAATGATTTATGTATTTGTTAGCTTGAAGCATTTGCAATTATCTCTTCTTCTTGCGTGATCTCATTGTTTTATTGTTTTGCGCGAGTTGTTTTCTTTTCCATTGTTTTGTGAGAATTGTTGCTGGTATTATTGGTTCAGATCCTTTTGAGCACGAATACTTTCTGGTCTGATTACTGTTGCGTTATTTTACTGTTAACTGCCTACTGGACATTATTTGACACACTGCTGGCGTAATATTGAATGTCTGATTGTAACCGTTTGGTAATATCTGTCTTCTCATAAACTGTTCTTGTTAATTTGCAATTTGCATTTTAATAGATTGTTAATGGAGTTCAATTTCGTTGACTTTACAACGGAACATTGTTTTTTCATAAGTAACGACTGTTATCAATAAACGATTGAATATTCACAACTCATACCGTAACAGATCACTTGACTGTCACAAATATAATCAGTCGCCAGCCTGTGCTCTGTTTCAACTCGTCGCTTCATTATTTACAAACAGAACAATCGCAACCAATGATCGTGTCAAATAATCTCATAAATTTGGTTTTTTAAGCCCTGAAGAAAAAACATTCACAGAGCGATCGCCGAGGTGGTAGTGCAAGACTGTTGTTGAAAGTGTGTTGTCCTGACTGAGATGCGGCAATATCGTAAGCTGAAAACATTGACAATGGAGAGTGTAACAGATTAATTTGATAGTTCAACTAGTATTCCAGTTTCAAAAGGTTGAATCAGCACTGCAATGAATTACGGGACAAAATGAGGTTTGAATGAACTCATCGAGAAATTATTTCTGAACCGTAATACAAATTGAAAACGGATACAATTTTTTAGAGGTTGTCGAGAAAGACAGCAATTCATGCTTAGTTTTGATGGTGTTTTACTGTTCATTTCAGCATAATTGTTAGTTCATATGGCTACTAAAAAACAAAAACACTCGCGGTATGTACTACCTGTCCGGTGACATCCTTTGCAAAACCAGAACCAATTAATTTGGTTTTCAAAATAAAATCACTTTTATGAAGCACAATTGACATGATATCACAATTTGATTGGAATGTTACAATCTAAATTTGTTCAGTAATTGCAAATTACATATAACGCTGCAAATTTAGCACATTTGTGAAGCATTCATGGGACTGTAATCGAATACTTCAATGTATCGTATCTGAATAAAAAGCGGAAGGGAGGGAGTGGAGTTAAGCTGGGTATTGTGAACGGATAGTTAAGGATAGGAAAGATGTGAATGTAGATGACGAGTATTTGAATCGCATTTTGAATGCAGAGGAGCCAATCATTTCACAAAGATTTTTTCTACTGGCTAAAAGCAACGAGAAGACTAATTGAAAATCGCCGAAATGTTTCACAACAGAAGAATTTTCCGAACGGAATGAAAAAGTCACTTTTGGATATAAATATGTAAATAATTGAACATAATTCAAATCAATCAAATATTCTTTCACAAACCAATTTTGGGTGTATTCCTTTTGATCGAATCGACGTTTGAAGTTCTCTTAAAAATTTTATCAGCTGTGTTGAATCTTGCACAATATCACAAATAAGCGACATATTATCAAAAACGACAAATGCCTCACCACTTTCGTTTCCCATCTCAAGCAATATCGCCTTCAAATTTGATACGATTCTCTATTACATCATCAAACAGTCAAATGATTTATCATGACGGACAAATTTTTCGAAAAAAAAATGCAACTTATATCTTATTGCTAGACTTATTCTTCTGAGAGGAAGTAGAATAAGATGTGGCAACTAATGCGTATTGCGAATGAATTTCATCGATTAACAGGCGATCGAAACAGTCAATCCAACGAGGCTGATCTATCCAATTACTTCAACGAAAAGTTTGCGAGTAATCTGAGCAAAATTCCGATTAAATTTAAATTCGGATTATTTTATTCGTTTCAGAATTACTCTCAGTTCGAATCTGAATTGCACATTCTCGAATATCAATCACGTTATGAGAGGATTTAAACGCTACATGTAAATGAAATGTAATTTACAGAACAAATTATAACAAATTTACAGACCTCATGGAGACTACGCAAGAATACTTTCTCGTTCGGTATATTCAGATCAGTTGGGAGGAATTCGCTCAGTGATATGAAACGGATGTTATCATTCAGTCGTATCATTGCCTTACTAGCGATTATCCTTCAAAGTTTAAACTTTTTGAACATGAACATATCACTGACGAGAGAACTCAGTCCGGATTCAACGTGACTGCGAGATGGAATTTTGGATTTAAGGTTTCAAAAAAAAAATTGGTTGACTCCTTAAATTGCAGTACTGTTGCTTAAAACTGATTCATAATCGAGCATTCATCATTATCGACTCATGTGGTGAACGTTTGTTAAACAAGATTCAAAATACGATTCACGTTATCGAGAAGCTGAAATTATTAATGAACTGCGATCGACTAGCTTGAAATGGAAAATGATGTAAGTGATCGCAATTGAAACGGATAAATGAAATTGACAACGGCAGCGATGCAACTGACCTGTACGCCCGTTCACTTTTAACACTCGTTACGAACACCAATCTTGAGTTCTTTTTGATAGATTCAGCAATAAAATGAAATAACAAGAAACTCGACGAACTTGAACCTTCATTCTTTATTGAGATCATATCATATGTTGATGATGATGATGACCTACTACTCTCTAGGATTGCATTCAGCTCTGAGATCATCTAAAATGCAGCGATCAGAGTTGAATGCCCAACAACATGATCCATTGAATACTTTCATCAAGCAATGCCACCAGACTGTCTTCGCCGTATTTTTCTGACGTGAACAATCTCATTGTCAACGAATTCACACGCAATTCATCCTCCTTTCTCTATTCATCACAAAGATTCACTAGCGATCATCATCATTCGCAATTTGTATACTTTCAGAAATTCCGTATCAGTTTTGCGCTCATCACTGATAGAAACTTACACTGATTCATAGTGAACATTACGTAAATACATCTCATCTTGCTCTAACACTTGTCATTCCGAACTATTCCGGAAATGATTCGAACCATCTTACATGAATATGAACGACGATCTCAGAACAACTTTCCACGACAAATTGACGATAATATTAACACTTAACATTGATCATAAATGATACAGCCACATTCTTCTACTGCTTAGTTCGCCTGTTCCAATAAGCTTTTGATGTGATTCCAAATTTATCATGCATAAATGAATTTATTGGGCCGAATACTGCTTGATGTTGATCGTTAACAGAACTCCATACACTGCCTTCCTTCCTTATGAATCTATCTGCCAAGTATCTTCCTCAACTAAGCGTAATTCGGATTCAGACACGACTATCCAGCCGCTTTATCAATCTTGACTTCGAATATTTGGAAGGAACGAACTCAAAAGTCGTCCATGAGTGTGAATGAGTAAAAGGAATCGTTCCCGAGGTATGCGATTCAAGAGCGCAAAAGTTTGATAAAACGATTGTAGAGTAAATGAAAAATAATGAATGATGCAACGAGGAGTGAACAAAAACAAAAAACAAATTTTATGACAATGTTTCATTTGTTATACAACAAAAACAGTATCAAATCATATCTTTAACATAACGTAACAAAACAATTCTCAACTGTTCACTCATTCATATCCGTACGATTCAATAATCTTCTGCAAAAGCGACGCTTTGTTCTTGGCCGTTTCCAAAGCCTTCAAACGCAATTTATTCATCGCTTTCTTGTGCTCATAGAATGCCGCACTCTTCACCTTGCGTCTCGTCTCGAGCTTCTCGACAACGTCTTTGTACTGCCAGCCAACTTCATGTGCCAAACGTCCGACTGCAATTAATAACTTAAAATTACAACTGGTTTCGAACGGCTTCGATCCAGAGCTTTAGTTTGTGATCACAACTGAAGGTGAGTATCACTATCGCGCAATCCATTTCGTGAATTCAGTGCTTCAAAACTAATTGAACTGTTTCAGCGTGAACGTTCCAACCTACATCCCACCACTGTTAAGCACCTGCTAAGGCAAAATCTCACAAAACGGCGAATGAATCAACCGCAATAAGTCAAACAACTGGAGAAGAAGGACATTATGAATTGACAATACGACGAATAATATAAATATAAACTCCGGTCATCCGAACAAAACACTGAAATGAACATCAAAAGAATGGAAACGTTACAAAATACCGACCAGTGCAGTGTTTTCGGCGTGGTTTCAAAGCCATATGACGCATCGATGACGGATGTACCATACGCTGAACACGGTCATATGGTTGAGGAATACCATCGAATGTTTTTAGTCTCATCAGGGCATTCTTACCACGATACGTCTTATGTGGTAACATACCTCGGACCGTTCGCCATAAGATACGACTTGGTGCACGGAGATGGTAGGGTCCTCGGGCTGGTTTCACATTACATCGCTTACGCAAAAAGCTTAAATACTTCAGTTTGGATCGATGGAAATTGCCAGATATTACGATTGCTTCACATCTCACAACAACAACTTTCTGTCCCAACAACAGCTGCTTTGCGATAGTTGACGCTAAACGACCCAATAAATGATCTTTCCCATCAATTATAATTGGTCTGTCCACTAAACCCATATTCACCCTGAAAACAATTCCACCAAAATTCAACGATTAAGTGGCGTTTCAATCTGCGCACATTCCTTTCATCCAGCACCGAACGTTTTGACATTTATAAATTTGCTTCTAATTGCATAGCAACATAACATTTCAATGATACACCCAACAACCGAAACGGAGAAAATGCGCACATTCAATTTGTTACGATAAAAGATGAAGATGCAAATCAGGAATAATCACCACCTCGTCTAGCAGTGCCTGCCTGCTAAACAGCTAGAACATTTCGATCGCAAAAGATGGAAAAAAGAAAACGAAAATGGATCAGTGTTGTTATTCATTGGAACAAACTGCAGAAGAACAATCAAGATTCAAAACCAACACAGAAACCTTTACGCACTGAGCAAAGCGCCATATCAAATTGCTTACGGCATGGCAAGTGCACGAAATGAATGCTGTCAAGAAACAGGAGGAAGTCGACCTTATCAAAAAGCATTAAAAACCATAATTATAAAGAAAATCACGATAATCACGAACGAAAAAGCATGCACATTAACTCTAACACTTGCAAACATTGAATCGATGACCCCCCAACTGAAATTATTGAATCAATTTAACTTGATTAAAACCTTTTCGACTTTTCTTTCGTCACATACGAAACGTCTACCATACTCAGTGCCCAAAACCAACAGCGAACCATGTTACCGTCATCGAGCAATTCTTCAGCCTTCAACGTGCAATTTTTGTTTTTGAAATAGCTCACCATTGCAGCTAAACGATAAACGTCACCCACCCTATTATCCGTTGTATCGGTTGCTAAATACTTGCAGTTAGTGTTAGAACGTAACTTAGCCTAAGCTCTAACTTAAGCTCAGGTCAGCTTATTTCAAAAATGCAGTTCTAATGGTTCTTATGGTTCATTAAAACTCGCCGCATCGCACTGCAAATCGAAATGTCTCGATACCGCTATATTATGCTCAACGGGTCGGAGAAGTACAACAGTGTTTTGGATTTTTGAAAATTCGATGGAAACAATTGCAGTTTCAGTTGCACGTTTAATATACGTACTTCCATCCAAATCACCTCGATGAGTTGTGCTCAAATATGAAACAAAAGTGTGCCTGTAAATCGTCTCATTCCACCTCTTTATAGTGACATGCGCAAGTTCGAACTCACAACTATGGATTCATGAATTAATCAAATTTTAATCCTAGATTATTTATATATTGACCAGTGATGCCCCGGAACAATTCTTGAATGAAGTATCCGAGCAAACTATAAGGTTCCAATCCGTTTCATATTAATTCGCCTTGACCGACTATACGTACTCCGCTTCACCATTATTTACCTGGATTGGCCAGGCTATTAAACGTTTGTAACGTTGCTGGCCACAATGCTCGCGTTTCCGTGCACATTGTTTTAGCCTTGAATGACGCCACCCCGCTGGCTAGGCGAGCAGGCCAAGTGAACACAACCGAGTATTTAATTAGTTGCCGTGAATACTTCGCATAATTAAACGCAGCCAAATGCCAATCCAATAAGTAATCATCACTCTACAAAATAAATATTCCACCGATCGCTCACAGCGACCAACAGAACAACCGCTCGATGTGCTAGTAACAAGTAACCTATTAAAAAATCAAAATTAACCCGCTGCATCTTTTGATCTTAATCCTTCAACTTGTACGACATTTCATTTTCAAAACATGCAGATAACTTGATCGGAGGAGAGCGTTGGATTTTTCGTATTGCTTTCATTTATACTCCAATACAATTTATATCACATATAGACAGTGAAATACAACGACAATTTACACGGCGAATAAATACAATAAAAACACAATTCACAGATCGATCAGAGTGATATGGCAAAAAAGATATCAACAAAGAGAATTAAGAATAAGTCGAAGTCAAAGTCAATATAAATCGGATAATTTCCATTTGCAAAGTTATTTCATTCGGATTATTCGTCACTCTAAACGCCGGCACTCCAGCACGTGAAAGCACGTTCTGTTGTTGGGCCATTATCTGAAAATAGCTTTTTTCAATTATGTGTGCTTGAAGATGCACAATTACTTACTTCAAATCCTGAAAAAAACTGACGTCGTAAGAATAAAACACAATTGAAAGAAATAAAATATTGTAAGCACCTTATCCAGTTCGCAAACAATATTCATATCAATTCTTTTCATTTGTTCATCTAAATCTGGCACCAACTGAAGTTCGGCCAGTCGTTTTTGTCGATCTGCATATAACTGTCTGCAAAATGGCTCGTTCCAAAAAAATCAGCACTTTCGTACGGTTATGTTCTGGGCATTCCTTTGATTGAACTGGAATTATTTGTGTACTACTTTTTCAGAATCACCACTATTGGAGGCGTTGGTTTTGTATGAGAAAATGAACTGAAGAAATAATAAGAGAATGGACATCTGAAGTTTTTGGTAGTACATCTGAATAATTCAAAGATTTTCAATGAAAATATATAAACAATGGAAAAATCGTTTATATAAACAATAGTAGAAACGATACGATTAAGTAAAATTCGATTTAGGCATGTGATGAAGTTATGAGATATCGTTTTAAGCAAAAACGCTGTAAATGATACGGAAGCGTAACATGAAAACAGATGTAAGATTTAATTATTTTCGAGAAATTTATCAAAATTTCACAGAAAAATGACGTAATAAACAACCAACTTTTCGTTCATTTCTTGCAGATCCCTGAGGGAATCAACAATTTGAAAGACCGTTCCATCCAAAAGACTTTCGATGAGGTTGTTCTGGAGTTGAGGATTGAAACTTTGACTTATACTCGGTTTCAACGAAACCATGAATCGATCTAATTCTTGACGCATCACACGAATCCTTTCTTCTCGACACATTTCATTCAAACGCATTTTCAGCAATCTTCCTCCAGCTACTGTTATCAGATGTTCATGAATGACGCCTTCCTCGAATAATTAATCCATCAACATCCCAATTCGTTCTTAAACTTCAATTCTTTCTTGTACTTACCGAATTCGTGAGCTAGAATTAAAAACTGAACACTTGCCAGCTTTCGATGGTATACACACACTTCGCCAAGTACGAACGGAATGACAGTTCGCCAAGTGACGGAAGAGGGATTTTCATTTGATATATGTTCAGAAATGTGAATTTCTTACCTATTCAACGGGAATAAATCCAGGTAAATCATATATCATTTTGTAGCACAGATTCAGGAGAAGAAAACATAGCTGATAGATCTACCAGTGATTGACATATGCTCGAGATTTTCGATTTCGCGTTAAGGGCAAAAATGCAACAGATACTTTCAATCGGTACCCACCCGGCAGGAAAAATTTTTAATCATAATATATACCATGTTGTAGATGAGATCAAGTAAAACAAAAATCTTATTTAGATTTGTCGCCAACTATTAAGTTAAGAGAGTTATGACGCTCGGTGTGAGCAATGGTGATGCTCAGTGATCACAATTGGCATGTATATAGAAGAAATTCAAATTCTCCCTACTCCGAATATAAAAATTAGGCGGAATGTTATACACCATGTTGTAGCCGAGACTGAGTACAACAGAAATCTGTTTCAGATTTTTCCGCCAATTGTTAAGTTAAGAGAGTTATGACGCTCGGCGTAAGCAATGGTGATGTTCACTTATACTCTCAATGACTATAAACCGACTGATATTCTTCTGAAATGTAACAGAGATGAAGCGCAAGATTTCTGAAGGGTTGTTTTGATTTATTTTTATACGAGCCATCTTATTATTCACAATAACAGTGTACACCTTTAGAAAGTAATGAAAATATGAAATTGAATTTACAGTGAAATTCGCAGTGATAAAATCAAAAGATCGCATGGTATGATAAAACAGTGAAATGCAAATATTTGATACTGAAATACAAACGACAAAATACTGAATTCGAATAAGAACTGTTTCAACCTCTTCAATGCTGAACGGCTCCATTCCACATGTATTTTTGTGTATACTTTCCTTCCATTGCGCTGATGGTGCCGGGAAGTACCCCAATTTTGAGCGCGATTCTCCGTGAAAATTTGATGATTCGATTTTCATATTGTACACGTAAATACGTTCATGTTCAATGTACACATACTTCCTCTTCTTTGCTGTCTTTTTGGTTTTCAATCCAGTCGGTTCCACGTCAGACAGCAGGAATTACATCCGTTCCAGGTATGGAATGAGGATGTTGTATAAGGTGATTATATCATTCGGTTTGACCCCTTCACACTGACTCTCTAAAAAATATTCCGTTGGAAGACGAAACAATCGGGTAACCCATTTCTACAATAGAGTTCAACCAATTCTTTGTTCCTCTCCTTGACAATATTTCTTCATCTGCGATAACACCTTCCGCTCCATCTTCCGTGCTCCTTTCATTGGCCTCCCCTTCGTCGCCTTCTGCGATTACGGTGTTTGCGCTCTCATACAATGAAATATCCGAAACTATCGGATTGTCTTTCGCAACGTCTCCACATTCGCACTGTCCATTTCCTTCCTTACAGCTCCGCCGGTATCTACTGTATCTATCTCTTCATGTTGATAACGCGATTCCTATTCTTATTTTCCATTCTGTAAACGCCAACGTTAAAGATATTTCATGGCCAAATCATTGCCATCCACTGTTTTATCATACCGTGCGATTTTTTGATTTCATTTGTTTTCTTCAATTGGATGTTTCCCGTTCTGTTCATTTCGGCGAGAATATTATTGTTATTGAAATGAATAGTACTCAATCTCGAAGTTCACCCACGTTACATTTTCAGAAGATATCGGTTGGTTTATAGTCGGTTTATATTTATAGTCACTGAGAGTATTAGTGAGCATCACCATTGCTCACGCCGAGCGTCATAACTCTCTTAACTTAGCAATTGGCGGAAAAATCTGAAATAGATTTCTGTTGTACTCAATCTCGGCTACAACATGGTATATATTATGATTAAAAATTTTTCCTGTCGGGTGGGTACCAATTAAAAGTATCTGTTGCATTTTTGCCCTTAACGCGAAATCGAAAATCTCGAGCATATGTCAATCACTGGTAGATCTATCAACTATGTTAAGTTCTCCTGGATCTGCGCTACAAAATTATATATGACTTGCCCGGATTTATTCCCGTTGAATGGGTAAGAAATTCACATTTCTGAGCATATATCAAATGAAAATCCCACTTCCGTCACTTGGCGAACTGTCACTTCGTTCGTACTTGACGAACTGTCACTATCCCCTTTTGAAATATGCAATCACTCCAAGAACCATCTGTCTTTTGCAACTAATCACTGCACACAATCATATTCAGCGTGTGACGGAGATCGTAATTTTAGGGTGTGGATGCAAATGGGGAGGGGATTGACGGAAGATTTTGATTTGAATATATTTAGATGTGTTCTTGGGGGTATTTTTTCAACTCAAATGAAAGCTTAGCAATTATAGAGGTTGTAAAGATTCGTTCAACGGAAAGCTTTGATGCGATTTGAATCCAATGGGATTCACTGAGAGAAGGGCCGAGGACAAAGCAGTACACATAGGTTGTTTCACCAGGAACCTCTAGTGTAACGAGAAATCGTCAATCAAAAATTAATAGCTATTACCTCAATGGGTTTCACAAAGGTCACGCAACTCGTCAATATCATTGTCCCATCCAATACAAAATGCGATGTTCAGATAACGCATCGGGAATCACCACGCTCGGTATCAACCGCAGTACCAAACTGTTCAAATGCAACTGATCGATTTCAGCTTCTTTCCTATGAGTCTATGCATACCACATCAAAAAGAAAGAGGATCAGTTTTTTCCTCATATTTTTGGATGAGGCATAAATATGCGAAAAATACAGAGTGAATCGCTTGCTGTACTCGTTCAATTTATTTACCGCAAAAGGTGATTCAACATCGAAAAAGCATTCGGAAGCGAAAGAACGATTAACTTTTAGAAATGAGATCCACCACCCACCTGAACTGATGTGGATTGATTAACACCGCAATTGTCTCTCTGCACCATACGTACCACGAAGGACAGTCAAGAAGTTGGTTAGTGCCCCAGAAAAGCTGACCCACGAATATCGGTATCATGAGGCAGCAATTCATCGCTGAACTGGTCAGGTCGTCAGCTTCTGCCACCTATTAATTGTAGGTTGACGGATATTTCTCAGTAATTACGCTTAATTTGGTGTGTATGCCCATTGATGAATCAATGATGAACTGTCACAGTTACAGTTAAGTAAGATTTAATCAGAATGTTGCTTAGATTAACTAAATTCTTATTTGTGTCACTTACTCACTACATTCATTAATTTTATTTGAATGATGTCTAAATACATTATAAATAATTCAATACGAAGCGATTTGCTGCCTGTTTTTATGGCTTATTAATTTTAGAATGCCAACTCCAAGGTCACTCAACGCTTCGCAGGGCCTGTGTCCTGGAGAATCCATATACGAAAAGCGCGTTATCATTTAAAAAAAGTCAAATGCTTCATTCGTTTATTCAGTTGCTATCAAATTTTCGTCCATACGAGTGCCCTCCCTCCATTGATTTTGATCTGAATTAATCAATGTCCGTTTAATGAGCGATTTAACGAATCTATTATGAAAGGATTGAACTGCTGTAAATTGCATCTGGTTGCGGTGTATATTTTGGTTCCGTCTACCTAAAGTAATGACAAACTTAGACGTATTCATAGGCTTAGACTTCCGTCATAATATAAGGCTTGCACTTAGGGTTATGCTTAAGCTTCTGCTTACGATTAGACTCATAGGAGGGTAAAACCAAGGTAAGTGACTTGTGACATTCCAGCGTATTTTTCAGGCCGCCTCTAAAATTCTTTTAATGAAATCGCCTTCTACCTGGATCACCTGGATTGGTCAGGCTATCAAACGTTTGTAACGTTGCTGGCCACAATGCTCACGTTTCCGTGCACATTGTTTTAGCCTCAGTTTACGCCACCCCGCTGGCTAGGCGAGCAGGCCAACCGAACACAACCGAGTAATCAACTAGTTGCCATGAATATTTTGCATAATTAATCGTAGCCAAATATCAATTCAATAAATAATCATAACTCCAGTAATATAAATATTCCGCCGATCGCTCGCAGCGATTGACAAAACAACCACTCGACGTCCAAGTGACAATATTCACGCCTTCACCTTCTACAAGATATAATTCAAACGCAGCTCGTCATTGTCTTAACAATACGCATTCATTAGAAATTCCATTTGTCAGTTTATGAAGATCATAATACAATGAAAATGAATTGTTTTGAATTACTCTCAGAAATGTGATTTGTCAGTAAATTGCTCTTTAGAAAGACATACAAATTGTTAACTGAAATAATTTTTATGTGCACTTGCAATAACATTATTCATGAAATTGGTCATCTTCAAACATAGTTATCATTAAGGTTACTTTACACTAGTCATAACAACCAGTTTTTCCAATTTCATTTCACTGTCGATAATCTATCAGCAATCATCCATTGCGATCTATGGCTATTCAAAACATTATCGATACACGTTTTGCCTACGAAATACTTTAAAAGTTTACTTCAACTTTTAGCATTTTACCCGTCGTTTCCTATTTTTGTTTTTCACCTCAAATTTATTTTATTAAAGCCTATTCCCTTTGGAATTATTTCCAGTCAACATTTGTTCGATGCATTTTTTTTTGCCAATCAGTGAGAATAAACTCTAATTCAACATCAACAGACTTCGTTAACTAACTCAAGGCAGTTCTGATCTATTACTTCACAATTTTTGAGGGTGCCTTTTGGATAGTATTGACAGCTCCTTATGATCAATTAAATCTGGGTTTTTCTTATTCACTGGCTACAAACAACGACAAAACTGAAGTGCGTTCTTAAGTTCCGGACGCTATTGTGTGCAAAAGCAACGACAAAAAGGAATCTTCGTATTAAATCACGCACAACTTCTATAATCGATCAAAATAATCAACTTGATTGATCATAAATTCATATTCACATGTTTTTCAACCGAATGATTTAGAAGAGAGTTGTTGTGCTGAAGAAAAGATTGCTTCCCTCAAGCTATCAACTGAGATAAAAGTTCTTATCTAATCAAATGCTAATGACCTAAGTTGCTCTGCAGGAATGTTTCATCCCATATATCTTCTTGTCACTGAGTGTGTATATCCACCGTTTGTTGTTGTGTTTCATATTCTTTTGTTTCATTTCAGAGAATCAATTTACGGTTTTTATGACGTTCATTGAATAATGCGTGCGTGTTTTCTTAATTACATAGTTATACGTGGTGTGGTGCGGGGATCGGGGAATTTCGGGGACCCCGTCCCCGAGTCCTTATTCCCGACAGTTTTTGGGCCGACCCCATTTTCGGGGTCCCTGACTGCAAAATTTCGTCCCCGATTTTCTCCGTCCCCGACTTTTTCTCCCTCCCCGCACCACACTAATCATACACACTGGCAAGAACATATATGGGATCAACAGCTACTTTCTATGTTAAGCCTTTATAGTTGAAACTTAAATTTTATTTGTTGAATTCAGTTGATCAGAGTAATTCAAATGGCCAATGTGCTTGTGCTGGGTAGTGGCGCTAGAGAACATGCAATCGCGTGGAAACTGAAACGAAGTAATCAGGTCGCTACTGTTTACGTGTATCCTGGAAATGGAGCTCCGTTCCAAAAACCGAAAGGTGAATATCACATTTTGATTGTCTCAAACATTGTGTGAGAATGCATGTCATCGTTTATCATTCTCATTCCACTGAAACATTATTCAGTATCATTAAATGGAATCTTCAGTGGTGCTTGATACTATCAAACTGACCGCAAATTGCAATAAATTCATCATTAAATTGAATTTAATCGCTTAATGTGATATGTGCATCGAAGTAGATGTATGCATTGGTATGACAGGTATATCATCAAACAATGTGCATGAAATCTTATCGTTTTGCAAAAACGCATCAATAAATCTGCTTGTGGTTGGACCTGAAGATCTTCTTTACGGTGGTATCGTTGACGATTTGAGCAAACATAACATATCCTGCTTTGGCCCATCGAAGATAGCATCTCGTCTTGAGGTACTTCTTAACTCAAGCAAAATGTTTCATACCTTATGCAATATCTAATATACTTCATCTCGCATTCAGTGAAGCTCATAATTCATGCGTAGCATCCAAATTTGACCGCTCTTTGTGATCAACGATTTCCAGTTGTCGACACAATTCAGCTCAAATTGACAGTATTCATCTTTATTACTTTTCTGCAAAATGCCATCATTCCAAATGAGATCAAATCTGTGTTGAATGTGCTTGAAACAAATCTTACCTTATCACTAACTCACTCGTCAATTTAAGTGGAGTAAATCTTATTCCAAATCATTCATGAAACGAAATGGAATTCCTTCAGCTGAATATCAAACGTTTACGACTGTTGACGAGGCTGTTTCGTTCATTAAAAGGTGTGTTGTAAATGTTTTAACTGATTTATAAGTGAAATCATTTCACAGTTACTTATGCCATAGAATACATGAGCACTTCACACACTGTGCTGGTGCTGCTCTCGAACCACCTTTCGAACGGGTGCAAGCGATGAAAACTCAAAAATCAGCTTTACGAAAATACCTTTGATCATTTATCCATTTCTACTTGAATGAATTCCATTGTTCACTTCAAATCTCGAACGATTCCGTCTATTTCACAAAAGTTCAATTTGAAATGAAGAAAATTTGGTGTTTTTGCCATTCAACTGTTGTATTGATGAACAAAATAAAGTTATTCTCATCGAGCGTAACACAATTATGGAATATTCAATACATTTCAAACCTATTCAGTGTCACCTGGAACGGAATCGTTGTAAAAGCGAGTGGTCTTGCGGCTGGTAAAGGAGTTATTGTGACAAAGAGCTGTGATGAAGCAGTCGAGGCTGCCAAAGAAATACTTCAGGTATTCAGTTTCATTTTAGGTTGAAACTGAAACTGAGAATTTTTCTGGTGCTACCGAACATTTATTTCCACACAAATCAGTCGGTTTAACTTGCGATTATCCCGAATGCATTAAGATGTGAAGTGCGATGAATCGAACGCATGTTTTCGAGATAAATCTGATCCGGTTTCATTTTGCATAAGCGCAACTGAGCTGATTAGGAGAGATAAGCGGCTGTGTTGGTAATGACAGTAAACCTAAAGCTGTTTTCAGGGCAAATTTGGTGAAGCAGGAAACGAAATTGTCGTTGAAGAAATGCTCGTAGGTGAAGAAGTTTCGGTGAGTTCGACTGACTAAACGAATTCGTTTCTTGTTTATTGATTGACGGCCATACAAACGAATTCCTTATTTATCAAGATGCATAGGATCGTGCATTCTTCGCTCAAATGTAATTTATACCGACTGATGTAACTGATGTGACCTCATATACTGACTTGGACGAATGAAATGAATGCGAGAGAGAATCGTTTAAGGCTCTTTGCTTTACGGATGGGAAAGCGATCGCTCGTATGCCATTAGTCCAAGACCATAAACGTTTACTGGAAAATGATGAAGGTCCGAATACAGGCGGAATGGGTGTTATAGCACCAATAACTCACTTGAATGCTGAGATTCATGATCAGATCAAAGCCATTTTTGAGACTACCATTGGTGCATTGAATAAGGATGGAATATCCTATAAAGGTTGTATTTCGCTTTCTAATATATCCCAACTAATAGTAATATTGTCGTTCGTAATAGTGTTGCCTCAATACCGTGTGCACTGTTTTCGTTCATCGCTCAATAAATCAAGCTGTTGTTTTTGTTCGGTCATAGAATTGGGTGGAATTCGAGGCCTCCGGCCATACCTCCTTGCCAACATCACCTGCGATCCAACCTTAGATCAAATTTTTGCTCTACGGCACTTGGAACATTTTTTTAGTAAGCGTGCTTCATGCCACGCAACGCTGTAATATTTCAGTCGAACGTATATTAGCTGCTGATCAACGAGATATTGGATGTTTGCTAAAGGTGTTAATATGCATGACAACTATTTCTAGGTGTCCTCTATGCGGGTCTTATCGTAACCGATAAAGGTGTGCAAGTATTGGAATACAACTGTCGTTTTGGAGATCCAGAAACAGAAGTTTTGTTGCGTTTATTGGATTCAGATCTGTACACGATTCTGATGGCGTGTTGCGATGAGAGACTGCATTCAGTTGATGTGCGATGGTCAAGCGATTACGTCTGCGGTGTTGTACTCGCAGCTGGTGGTTATCCGCATTCCTATCCAAAAGGCAACACGATCGCAGGTTGATTCAATATTTCCATATCGCTTGCTATTTTCAACTCAATCAATTGTTGAAAAAGTTCACATGAGAACTTGTATTCGTTCTATCCTCATCATAACCTGAACAAAATATGTAAACTTGTCAAGAATTCATCTTATATTATCTGAAGCGATAGCAACTTATTCTTAAGGTATTCCGAATGACAACAAGAATACTGTTGTATTTCAAGCTGGAACCAAACGAATCGACGACAAATGTAAAGTTTTTCTCTTCTGAACATATTCTCTGATGCTCTCAGCATGTGAAATGCTCATCAACTTTCACGAGAAATATATGAATTCAGTCTTATTTCATTATTTTTCAAAGTCATCAACTTAATTTACTGATTAATTACATCCGTTGTTTCAATGTATTTTAAAGCCTCTCACTTGGTGATTTTCAACCAAGGAAAAAATCCGTGGAAGTTAGGAGTAAAGGTGAATGAACATTTCACTCAGTCTCGCTGATGATGATTTCAATGGGGTTGAGTCGGGAAGGGAATTGTCTTTCTGATATGATACATCGTTCAATTGGTTACAGTAAAAACAAACGGTGGACGGGTTCTATGCGTTACATCGAAAGCACTTTCAATGGATGAAGCACGCAATCTTGCTTATGATACTGTGAACAAAATTGATTTCGAAGGGAAAACGTTCAGAAAAGATATTGGATTGAAATATGCAATTAAAAGGTTATTTCTTACGTTGACATTCGTCATTCGGAAAATTACTCTCAATAACACTCTCAATTACTCAGTGCTAATGTCTTGTGATTTCATCAACATCTTTCAAACGATAAGTCATCACGATAAGTTTTTATTTCATGCTGTACAGAGGTAAACGGACGTTTTTGTACCTTGAACAATTGACATGCTGAATTTTGCCTTTGATCTTCAGAACACTAGCTTATGCAGATAGTGGTGTGAATATCAGCGAAGGTAATTTGCTAATCGAAAAAATAAAATCGATCTGTTCACGAACCAAACTTCCATCAACTGACTGTGTATGAATTTAGATTTTTTTCGTTTGTTCTTCATTCAATTCAACAATGAAGTTTTCTGTATTCATTCGGATTTTATTCGTTGTGTATCATCTCAGAGTTTAATAAAATCATTAATATGATTCATGCTCATTATCTGTGTTAGTTACTTGATATAAAGTCTTAGTTTAATGATCTTCATGAGCCTTACGCATTTCCAGTATGAGTTTATTCCAGTTCACGTTAGAAGTTGATTACTGAAGATACCAATTTTCTGAAGTCCCAAAGTCCTGAAGTACCATATTCTATTTCTTTGAATAACCCGATTAATCACGAAATAAAACACGGAAAATTTTCATCGCCATGGCTCCCATTCAAAAAGGCATATGACCTTCCGTATTTCCGCGGGAACATCATCGTATCGCATATGCTGGAGATGATCAGGATATCACTTCCCGCGGAATAGTGATCATCTTCAGGCATTATACACTTTGCTCATTCAGCCATCTACTGAGTTTGCAGAAATGATACAATACGTGAAGTTCTAGATGTTAGTGCAAAATGCGATTTGCTTTTAGATTGGTGGATTTGGTTCTGTTATCGATTTGTCGGTTGCCGGTTTTAGTAATGCGCAATTGGTGATTGGAATGGACGGTGTTGGAACCAAAATTGCGGTAAGCCTTCAGTTTTTCCGTCACCGATAAATTCACAAATGAGATGCGTGATTTTCATCACAAACCCCAAAATGACATCTGATCAGCGAATCAGTGAATTCAGCGAAATCTATCATTGAATTTCTCACCAAATAATAGACTAATAATACCAACACAAACGGAACGCTCGAATAGTACTACTGAAGCAGTTGTGAGATATTGGAATACTGTAGGAATGAGAATATATTAATAATTTTTGAAATTTGTTTACTCTCAAGTTAATTTTGTGATTTCTTGGAAATTTGTCGGTGTCAGTTATTTTTTATGCGATAAGCTGAATGTGACAGACACAAGAACGAGATTTTTTGTTGCATTTTTTGGTGAAATTATGCTCAATAAGGTGTTACTGCAAGCGGTAGGACGAATACCAAATGTCATTCAGTTGTAAGTGAAAGTTCGGTATCAAGAATTGGTTAATTGAAATATTTTAGATAGCTGATGAGATGGGCGATTATTCGGGAATAGGATACGATTTAGTTGGTATGTGCGTCAACGATGTGTTATGCCACTGCTCACAGCCACTGGCGTTTCTTGATTATTATGTTTGCGGTCAACTGAACGCATCCACTGCCGCAAACATCATCGATTCAATCGCTTCTGCTTGTCAGTCATCGAACTGCGCTCTCGTCGGTTGGTGACTTTTAATGACTTTTATTGCCGTCCCTTTGTGTTACAATCTCCTTGTAGGGTCGGGTTGAAACCCCACGACATTTTCGGGCTCTTGGACCTAATCCCAATCCAACACTATCACACTGATTGAAAATGAGTTAATCCTCTTCATGTTTCCTTCCAACCCTTGATCAAAATTAACAGATTCGTAGTTAGTGATACTTCTTTCGATGTGATTCATCATTTTTCTTGAGTGTCGTGCTCTTGATCGAGTGTGCGCAATTTTGAGGTGGTGAAACAGCTGAAATGCCTGGTGTCTACAGTCGTAATCAGTGGGATTTAGCCGGAGTTTGTGTTGCTGTTCGAGATCCAAAATGGCCGTTGCTACCACTAAAAGAGAAGTAAACGATAGTTTTCTTAATTTTTAAAACGATTTTTTTCTCTCAACAAACATCGTTAGCAATCGAAATCAATAACGAGATGATGATTTATTACGTCAAATGTTCACAAAAAGCAAAACTGAAAAATTTTCAGAATTACTGATGGTAATGTTTTAATTGGTATAAAATCAAACGGTCTGCACAGCAATGGCTATTCGCTGGTTCGTAAGATCATGGAGCGATATCACATTCAATACGACCAAAAGTGTCCATGGAATGAGGATTTTACAATCGGTTGTTGACTTCGACTCGATTTTTGAATTGGATTACGATCTGTTTTATTGAGTGTATTATTTGTCAAACAGTTCTCTCTCAACATAGCAACGAACGTGTTTAGGCAAAAAGAGTTTCCGGAAGAGATTTCTAAAGCTGAACTGAATTAAGGTGATGAACTGCTGCGGTCAACTCGTATTTACGTGCAATCAGTACTTCCAATATTAAAAATCGGATACGTTCTCGGCGCGTCACATATAACGGGAGGTGGATTGCAAGAGAATGTCAACAGAATGCTTCCGCATCACATAAAAGCAGTCATTGTAAACACTTTCTGAATTTATTTCATTATTTATTGCACTCAACTGCGCGCTACACGTTCACAGCTGTTCAAAGTTAGACTTATATGTTCAGAGTATATATTCGTAACTAAGCAATAGTCATTCATAATTTACTGACATGGGATGGGCAATACTGAATGATTAGGTCAAAATTTGTATCAGTTACAATCAAAAGTTCAGACGTTTGGTCGATTTTGAGGTGGAGTTTCATGGATGTGTCGTGAAGGAAGTTTTACTCTACTCCTTAAATTGAATCATTTAAATAGCAATAGGGTTTATTTCATTAAACCATTGCATTTCTCCATATTATGAATAACTGAAGATCATTAACAGGATTGTTTGTCATGGCCAAAAGACGAAATATTTCAATGGCTAAAGAATATTGGACCAGTTGAGCCATGCGAAATGATGAGAACATTCAATTGCGGTATTGGAATGGTGCTGGTGACGAAAGACGAGCACACGAATCAGGTTATGGAGTTGTTGACGAACAACGGTGAAAAAGCTTTTATTATTGGAAAAACTGATAGGCGATTGAAAGGTTGCTTCTTCAAAATGTCAACTTTCGATTCGTTTTCACTTTGAGCCAACAATTATAATCGCTTTGTAGAACGAAATATAAAAAAAAAGAAGACACATATTGAATTCAATTAACACCAAAAATTACATCAAATGATCAGTGTAGAATTGATTTGAGCTGAACAATTTTGAGTAATTTGTTGACAAATTATCCTTTGCACCGACCGCCATAAAAGGTATCCGATATAAGAGCGGATTAGTTCATTCATTGAATTAACGAATACTAATGAAATTTTGTTTGAAGTTGTGATATCGCCCATTGAGATGATGAATTCAGCTGGCCATTTCTTAGCGTTGACTGTTCAGATTTCTAACTGAAACCTTTTTTTAGGAGAAGATCAGATCGAGTTACTCAATTTACGCAGTTGTTTCAGTGAGAAATACAGTTCACCAGTACCGAAGAAAAAAATTAACGTCGCAATTCTTATCTCTGGAACCGGTTAATCTATTGCCATTACTTTCAAATTATGATAAACGAAAGCTTTACGCTAATCAACTAAAATCACAACTAAATCATGCTTGAATTTGTTTGACTTCACGAAGGGATACGAATAGAGAAAAGACGAACATTTTCGACGTTTTCGTTCACTTCTTAATTAGTTTCAATCGACGTTCAACGGAACAACTTCATTCACTTAAACTCAGCATCCGAGAAAAAATTGAATTACTTCGAATTTATGAATGAAATTCAGTGGACAAGACAAAAAAACTGAAAAAAAGTTGAGGCTCAAACATGATGCGATTGATTGAAAGCAGTCTTGAACCGATGAGTGAATGTCGAATTGCTGTTGTCATAAGCAATGTATCTAACGCGAAAGGTATTCTGACTGCACAGTCAATGGGTATTCATACAAAAGTGATTCCAAGTAAAGGATCGTCATCAAGAGAAGCTTTCGAAGCACTCATCACCCAGGTTCTTTTGCTGACCTTTTATCCTCTGATCAGAATTCCAACTCACGTCTCATAAACATGCCGAGACACTAATAACTATACCCTCGTTCATTTCATGATGACGAAACGATTAAAAAAATGTGAATATCGATGAAGTACGTAGCGAATTCTTCATATAAAAAAATTTTCAAGGAACTGGAATTATGTGAAGTGGATTTGATTTGTTTGGCTGGATTTATGCGCATCTTAACAGCATCGTTCGTGAGACGTTGGAATGGTCATATAATAAATATTCATCCATCCTTATTGCCCGCATTCAAGGGCTCTCAAGCGATACCACTTGCCTTGCAGCACAAAGTCAAAATAGCCGGATGCACTGTTCACTTCGTCAATGTATGTGTTTTTGATGTTTTTAGATGGTTTCAATTATTTTATATTGCTTTTTTCAAAGTTGGTAATAATTTTACGTTTAATTAGGTTCAGATTTTGAGAATACTATGTGCATAAATTAAATGTTATCTTTATTGAAACACTCGAAAAATATTTTGACTCAAATGTGAAGAGATGCTTCATAATGAATAAGTCGGTAGATGATCAATTAACAGTGATGCATTTTTCAAGGGTTGAAAAATCTCATTGAAAGTTTTGCATAGAGATATTCGTACCTTCTGACCTGTTGAATGAATGAATAACTTTAATTTCTGCTTGAGAATTTAACTCATTCAATAGTAATGATCTAATGAGAACAATTTGGATGATGTTTTTTGATGAAATAGGAAAGATACGATTTGAATATTGAAGGAAGAAGTCGACTCGGGTGAAATAATCGCTCAAGAATCAGTGAAGGTTTATGAAAATGATACAGTTGAAAGTTTGCATGAACGAATAAAGACTAAAGAACATGAACTTTATCCGATCGCCATGCAGATGATCGCGAAGAGATTTTTATAATTCATGTTGGAAATCTTTTTTGAATTTTGATTGTGCTGTGTTAATGATGAAGAAATTGTTGTTTGATAATTTGTGAACGTTTGCGTTGATTTTGCTCATTATTGTCTTTTTGTACAATGCAAATTCTGCGAACAGTTTTGCGGAGGGAACTATATTATTGGCAACAATGATCGTAGTTAATTGCTGATAGCATCCGAACGAAATTTCACTTCGGTCGCAATCCGACCAAATCGACTTTAAACATTCCGAAATTCGGAATTCCGACCGAATTTCAGAACTCTTCGCTCGTAATCCGAATTTCGGAACTCCGACCATACTCTGCCGGCTTTTTCCGACCGAAATTCGGTCGGTTACCATCACTAATATACGCATATTTGCTCGAAGATGATTTACGACCGAGGGGCGGGGGTGAGTGGGGGAGGGGGAATTAGACAACTTTTAGTTGAGATTTCATAAAAAGTACTGAATGCCGATTCTTTGCTCCTTTGAAGGGTTTGAATATATGGGATGGAAAGTGGAAATGTTTTCTTTCAAAGTGCTCACACAACATTGCCGTAAGAAATGAGTTTCCTTACAATAAAAACAACACTCCATATACTGCATGAGTGTTCGCATTATCCACTTTTGAACTTATCTTCAGACAGAAGGAACAAGGGTGGAGGGCGAGCCAAAGGGGAAGAAGGAGAGATGGGGATGGGAGACAGACGAAAGAAGGCGGAGAGGGGCGAGGGAGGTAAAGATAGGTGGATGCTTTTGAAAGCTTATCACTTCTACAGCCTATATGTTAATATTATTATACAGCTACTATAATTCAGCAATATACTAGCAATAAGTAATATAAAAATTCAGTTTTGAAAATGAATTTCAATATTCGCCTATCGAAAGTCAATCAACGTTTATTAGCAGAATACAAAATGAGTAATTCCATCTAAACAACATTAAGTTTTATTAATGTTTCACATATTTTCCAAGGTTTATCTGATATACAAATGAAATATTTCAATGTATTATCCACAAAGCGTCAGTAAAACCGTATAAACGAAATGGAACCGATCGTCCATCATAATGAAGTCTCACGGAGCACCATCATTAGTTAAAGGCTAAACCTGATCCTGAGTCTGAGTGAAAGCATGAGCCTGAGTCGAAATAAACGCAGGCTGAATAAATCCTAAACCCAGCTAAGTTCAGTGAAAAAATAAATTCATAAATTAGCCTTACTGATTTTAATGCGGAGTTTCACGAATATCGCCAATAATCTCCTTCTTCTGCATGCACCTCTGGTAAGGATTAACGAGCGCAGAATACCAAATTCAATGCATTTGATGAGACATATGGACGATCCTGGCTACTGGCTACGAGGAAGAGATTGTATGGGTATACGGTCGTGAAGAAAAGTAATATGGAACTGGTAGTGAAATTATCTTGGAGTCTGTTTGGTGCGGGGAGGGAAAAGGATGATGAACCGTAATTCATCTCATCGATGGCAATTGATTCATCTCAGAATGGCAGTGAACGTGATTTCGAAAAATTGTGAAAGAATCACAGAATAATTTCTGAAATGCATTTGCACGAAGAAATGAAGAAAAAAGCTGCGAATGTGGAAAAAATCGCTCAGATCGATGAAAACTGAGAAGCATCGAAAATGAACGAGATTTCTATGTATTTCCTTTTTCTGTAAAAATAGAACGCGAATGAGTGACTCAACGACGAACGTTGTCGTTTTTCAAAGCTTATTTCAACTTTCATTGCATTCTATCAGTTGTTAGCCTGTAAATTTTAATTCCATTCTTTGTTACAATGTTGATGATCATTGCTTTCATTGACGATTCAATTTCAGTTGTTTTAGTAATTTTTAATTTACGAATTCTGTAATCTCTACCATGCACTTTTAATCAGGTTGAAGCATTTGCGAATTTCGAAAGAAACATGTTGTCGAGGAACGCGTGTGTCGCGAAATATCGCGATTATTAAACAAAAATATAAACGAAAGTACAAAATCTATGGTGATTATTATGTGACTAAAACAGATTGCTCTGAGTGGGCATAACAATATATAAAGGACATTCCGAAACTTTATAAACTTTATAATGTACGATATATTATGTTAGATCCTATTCACATAGTGTTATGATGTGATGCTCATTCCGTATATTACGCGCTCGCATTATTTAGTATGTTGATAAAAGGTTTAATTACCCAAGTTTGAGTGTACAACAATACAAGGAGCGATCCGTAATCCTCTACCCAGAAACAGTAAAAAGGCACTCAGCCAAATTGGATCAGAAACAAGACGTTGGCCGGGCGAGGACCGAACGAAATATTCAATCAAAACTACTATACCGCGTGGCATAAGAAGGCGAGCCGAAAGGAACCACCGACCGATGGTACAGATAGGTTGTTTGAAAGTTACAACCCAGGTCGTTATATAGAGAAGTTATAAAAACCAACGCAACAAGAAAACTTTTCTGTACAATGTGCGATCTCCTTTCTTCTCAGATACAAACTACTGAACGTAAATCTATTAAAGTTATTCACAGAAAATCTTAACATATTGTGGCAAAAAAATTAATTGTTGATGTTATATCTGTGTTGTACAGGTCTCGTAATGCTGATGATTTTTTCCAGAATTTAAAATGCTACTGCCTGTATGATTTGTTGGATAAATTGCTTTTCAATAACTATGAACGCATTTGTTCAAAAATTGCTAACTGTAAGTCGTAAGACTGAAAAACGATCCGATTTTGGGATTGCAAAAATCGTCGGGACTCTGCCAACCCAATTCCGTGTGTACCACTATACTCACAAGGGAAGGTCACGAACTGAACCCAGCGTTTCAGGATGACATATACATCAAATTATAGAACTCCTCGAGCTGATTACGAATATGGAAAAAATTTTTGCGAAATACTAAGGGGACGCGAGATATGGCGGGGAAAAGATTTTCGGTGTAGTGAAGTGATGTTCTGACTTTGTTTCTGTCAGCAGCGGCTTGGCGCAGCGGGTAGTGTGCTGGCATCAAGACTGGATGCCTGGTGGTTCTATTCCGCGTGACGGCGAAAATTTTTTTCTTATATATTTCGAACATATTCAAACAACCATGATGTTTTGCTTCACCCCCCCCCCCACAACTTCTGTCTTTCTTTGTGGTGACATTTTTACATATTTGAAAAATTTGACAGCTCTTTTGATTGTTTGTATCTGATCATAATGAGTATGTCTATTCACAACAGAATGATCAATGTACAGATAAAATTTGCATAAGAACATTTCACAAGTGACAATTCATCACAGTTGTGGATATCACAGTCGCATATGGCTACATTCAAGAACACCTTTAAGAATTCCAAACGCCTATTGAAGTGTGCTTCCCGTAGCACATCGTCCAAGTATGTGATATTAACAACCGTGATCATTTATCTTCTAATGTTCTTATTCTATTGTAAAATGTTCTTATTCTAAATTTTATCTATGCTTCAATCACTTTGTTGTAGAGAGACATGCACATTACGATGATATGTAACAAAAAACAAAAAATCACAAAATTAAAAAAAACAGAAATCACAAAATTTAAAAAAAACAAAAAATAAAAGAAGAATATCCCCACAACTTGAAACAGCTGTGGGGGTGAAGCAAAACATCATGGTTGTTTGAATATGTTCGAAATATATAAGAAAAAAGTTTTCGCCGTCACACGGGACAGAACCACCAGGCATTCAGGCTTGACGCTAGCGCACTACCCGCTGCGCCAAGCCGCTGCTGACTGAAACAACGTCAGAACATCACTTCACTACACCGAAAATCTTTTCCCCGCCATATCTCGCGTCCCCTTAGTATTTCGCAAAAATTTTTTCCATATTCGTAATCAGCTCGAGGAGTTCTATAATTTGATGTATATCTCATCCTGAAACGCTGGGTTCAGTTCGTGACCTTCCCTTATCAGGTTGCTCGTTCAGTTTCTTATCTATTAATATTTTGTTGTTTTCATTCTCAGCATTTTATCATTACGCCGTGCAAACATCCAGTCTTGATCCACATCTACACTCATATGTGCTTTATGGCTCACTCAGTTTCTTATCTATTTGTACTTCGCTCATTGTGGTGTTATAATATCAAAACATCTTGAATCTTAGGCATCCGTCCATTTCGACAAATGTTTACAAATATAGGTTGTTTTTGTCTGTATCCTTCTCATTTTTGCCCTACTACAACGATACCTTCTCACCTCTCATAAAAAGCCTTTTGACTTCATGCTGCCCATGATATACCTCGGTTGGGCGTGAGTGTTCCCGATCTAAATTCAACGTAGCCAATGCTTAAATAGAGTCAGCTCGAAGCGCAACATTCATTTTCTGTTGTCAACTCAAAATGTTCCAATCCAAACCAACAACAGTGCCGATCGTTGCTATCCTATTCGGTAATTGGATTTTTGCAATTTTGCACCTCTAGCTTGTGATTTTTACTATTTATTCATTTCATCTCCGACCCTTAAGCACGAATAAGTATCTAATCCGTGTCCATAGCCATGCGCAAAGGGCCGCATGCTTAACCATCTCAAGATAGCTGTTAACCTTCTTTCTCAATGCTCCACAAAATCCACTCATCATTGCCATTACTTAAATAGAAGAGGTGAACCCCCTTCCCTCTCTCTCCGATGCCTAATAGTAAGTAAGCTCTAAGTAGGTGGGTTCGTCAGTACCGATAAAGATCGCTTTTAGCATGCACAACTAGACAACTCATAGCACTTTTGCTTTTTACACTAATTTTTGTATAATGAGTAGACCTACAGTAATTTTTGTGTTGCAGTACTGCTGCAGCTGGTCTCAGGCATCCAGTTCAAGAGTCTTATTGCCTCGAAAGGTCTGAATGTGTTTAGAGGTGTAGTCGATAGCTTACGATCCCAACAACACCTCTCTACTGTGCGCAGTGAGACCACAACGAGTTGTCCAGATAACCTAACCGAAGTAAGTGGATGTCGGAAGAATTCTGAAGAGTCGCACTGAATTTTCAGTCAGTTACTTCGAGTCGTACGATGTGGGACGTGTATTCGGTTGTTGTTTTCTGAGAGATTGCAAATGCACACCAACAGTATCACATAGTTTACAAAAACGTACAGGCAAAAATACCGACAAATATCATTTTTAACAAATGTGAACGAAATGCTTGAAAAATATTGAAGCAAGCTCATGTAATTGAATGATATTGCATGTGGCTGTTTTTGAGCGTTAAGCATTGGTTCAGTTCACCTTTAAACCGAATGCAAATTTGCGAGTAAATTGAAGTTTTTCTTTGCTTATGGCACTCTGAAAATAGTTTTTTGAAGTTGTTGTAACCAGCTGCAATTTCAGGTGATTCGCAAATGTTATCGTAGCTATTTCCAAGTGTATCGCCTCGAAATCGGTTCATCGGGAAGGTTCCCATCAATTGCGTCTTTTTTCCGGGCCCTCAGAAACACTAGCAATTCCGTGCAAAGTGAATGCCGGTTCGTAGCCACCTTTGAGCGTATTCTCATCCACTGCAGATGCCACACTGTAGAACTCATACGGAACGTGTCGAATGAAATCGAAGAAACATTTTTGAAGCATTTTTGCGAAAATTTACAAGAAGCATAGAAAAAGAATCGCTCAATATCAATTCAACAACATTTTCAATTCTCTACAACATTCTCAAGTTCTCCTCAGAACGCTATTCCCACCTCATAAAAATCATTGGTCAATGGTAATCTGTAAGACGTTCTCCTCATTTGTTGATGAGTAGTGTCTCGCAAATCATTATTGCATTTTTGGTTAATTTCGTTAGTGACTGTCACGGGTTTACATAGAGTCACGAAACTTTTTGCAGGCCATACAATAGTTTGCACGACTGTATTGAAACAGGTATCGCTGGTTGTTCGATGCCGGATTGCATGACCGGACTGAATTTTGCGAATTTGACTCGGGACCCTGTCTCTGCGATTCGATACCCGTTGACCTTTGCAACATTTGAATATATATGCGGTAGTGGTTACAAAGGTGAGGAGAAGAGCAAAAGTTTTTTTTGGCGCTTCTCATCCTGTACCCAAGGTCATCAACGCTTAAGTTCTATAGAGTGGCGCCTTGAATTTTCATGTTCGAGCTGCTTCCGCCCCACACTTCTATCTGTTCTTGATTAATCAGCAGTAACGTGATTCGACGAAATTAATTCTCTATCGAGTGAATATTCACACTACTTAAACTTCAAGCAAATTTCCGTTTGTAAACTGTTCGTGAAATTTTCTAATTTTTGTATTTTTTCAGTATTCGAAGCAAATGAGCAGTGTATAGACGAACTTAGAGGCAATCGAACAGTGCGGCAACGATTATGGCAATGTGAAGCAAGCGGATTCGACTCTGTAGATGATTGCAGGTAATTGACTTTAATCATACCAGATATTTGTTTAGGAAGCTCTTCAATTTCCCCTCGAGTAACTATGTTTTTCACTCCCTCCTCTTCCTTCCCTACTCCTAACTTCATATTCATTGGTTGCTCTTTTTTTACTGTGAAAATTCCCATTTCAGCGGTTTTGTAGTCAGTGCGCAATGTGCCGGTGAGGTTTACGGCAACAGTTGCGGAACGGATTCCGGCGATGCGATGTGCAGACTAGAAGTTAATATCGCACGCTATCTAAGCGATATCATTGATTCGACTTGCTTGGAACGTATCAGCGCTGCGTGCGGCTCGCAGCCTCCAACACCTGCAGACTAGTCGTTATTTGCTATGTTGATTCTTCCTAGTTGTAGCATTTTTATCAACATTGATCATAACGTCGTTTCAGCACTCGTCAGCCATTAGATGTTCTTTTTGTCCGTTCAATTTATCTCATTCCCTTCACTGGTTATTTGTATGAGTCTACTTCACAATGTGCGTATCACAATCACATATATATATATAGAACTAGTGTTGTGTGAGAAGCCTCCGAATCCCCGTCCCCGACTATTTTCAAGTCACGGCCATCTTCAGGGACTCTCATCGTCCCCGAAATGTCCCCGATTCTCCCCAATCCCGCTTCTGTTCCCCACCGCACAACACTATATAGAACGATGTACTTGTTGTTAACTAAAATCTACTATGTGCTTCGCCTTCTTGATGGTGACCTTAATTGCCAGAAATTTGGCGATTTGTTAACGGATAAATAAGTGAATATTACATGTGTTTGTTTGCTAGCCATCTTGATCACTACAATGCATCGACTTAAGCGATGAGCTGTACCAAATCCCGGTGGAGGCATAATCTGTACCAACTTTCACCACTAGGTAATTGGCACTTAGTGGGGAACGGTGAGGATGCGCAAACGCACAACAGCACTATAATGGTGATGCGCAGTAGGCACAACCTGGCGGCTGCTCTCTCAAACAGCTCAAGCCTAAGCTCGAAGCCTTAGTCACACGCTTAGACTGAGGCTGAAGCTATGCTTAGGCTGAGGCTGAGGCTATGCTTAGGCTGAAGCCGAGGCTATGCTTAGGCTGAGGCTGAGCCTCGGCCTAAGCCATAATACCTGGGTCTTAACTTCACATTCGTGCTAAGGTTACGTCAGCAGTGTGTTGGCAACTGTTTGGGTTCATGACCACGTCCACTGCGCGTGTGCGCACCCTCACAGTTCCCCACCAAGGATGCACTTGTACCAGGTAATGAATGTTCGCATTCATCCGCAAGCTATGAATTCAGAGCAATATAAATGTACAGCATGCAACGATGTAAGATGTAAGCAATGAGCTGATGACTGAACAATTCAGCCGGGCAGATGATAAAAGGTCAGACAAATGACTGTTAAATCTAGATGTTGAACTGTTTCGAAAAATAATTCCGCGGGGTTGGATGGTCAAATATGAGTTAGATTCAATAGAATGTATTCGTAATAGTTTACAGAGTAACTGTGATTGTTGATCTGATTGGTAAAATCATTTTACGGGGTTGTACACCTCATAACGGGTTCAAATCAATAGAATTTGTTCGTAATAGTGTACAGAGTAACTGTGATTGTTGATCTGATTGGTGAAATCATTTTAAGGGGTTGTACACCTCATAACGGGTTCAAATCAATAGAATTTGTTCGTAATAGTGTACAGAGTAACTGTGATTGTTGATCTGATTGGTGAAATCATTTTAAGGGGTTGTACACCTCATAACGGGTTCAAATCAATAGAATTTGTTCGTAATAGTGTACAGAGTAACTGTGATTGTTGATCTGATTGGTAAAATCATTTTACGGGGTTGGATGATCAATTATGAGTTGATTGAGGATGTTATTTTCATCAGAACTGTACAATGTGAGCGACTTGTCGCTGGCTGTCACGTTGTCAGCGAATACGTTCAGTGTCACAGTCGAGCGCATCATAAAATTTTTTCAAGACAGGTTGCTTACATTGACGCGTTGGATGGCCGTGATGCGAAGGATAGATGGAGTACTTTTTAACTTCCACTTTATCTGTGACAGCCTCGTGATTCAAGTCGTTGTACATCGGTGCATGCGTTTTTACGGTGGTAGTGTGATATTATTTTGAATACTTTTGATGTCCTAATAAATACCGTTTACTAAATGATTCGTAATCCGCACACCACAAGCAAGTTTGACAGTACGCATATGGTTTGGTACTCTGGGCAACCATCTGAAGATGCTACAGGTTACTGTTTTAATTGGAGTGTGATGGTGAATACGTTATAAGTACGCATTAAGCGGGTTGACTATAGGTGGTGAAAAATTTTAGCCCCTTTTACGGCTTCTTTCCAGCAGCTCCTGCGTCTTAGGTCAATGCATGGAGCTGTGTGGCTATTTTCGGTTTACCAGTGAGAGGAGTGGATAAGGAACGAACCTCCTCATAACGTCACGTAATGTGCTTCGAATAATCTGCACTTGTGAAAGGGGCTGGGATATAGGTAAAGGGCATATGCGTCTGTCACTCTTCAAAAAATATTTCTGTGGTGTTGTTGTTACAGCTGCTCAAAACTTCATTTACATACCCACTAATCTCATCATTGGGCGAACGTACAATATGTTTCTTCGATGAAAAGTAATTCTTTATAATCAATCAATCAATTGGCCGAGACTGGCCCTATAATCCCATATTCATATTGTGTTCATATATTTATATTGATATTCAGTTATACTAATCAGTCGATTAGTTGACCAAGATTGACCCTATAATTTCATATTAACACCGTATTCACATTGTGTTCACAATCAATTCAAGAGTTATCAACAATCAGAGTTACTATTACGAACACATTCTATTGAATTTAACTCATACTTGAGCTTCCAACCCCATGAAATGATTTCACCAACCTAATACTCTATACACTATTACAAACAAATTCTATTGACTTGAACCCATTATGAAGTGTCTAACCCCGTGAAATGATTTTATCGACCTAAACAACAATCGCAGTTACTCAAACTCATCATCAGTGATCCATTCTTCGACACTACTCGAAGAAGCTTTCAGTAATGAAACTTTTCATGTTTATTTTCGAAGAGCTGTTCGTATTTCGTCGCCATATTTGTTCAACAAAAATGCACGAATCGTAACCATAATAAATTCCTCATTCAAATTGTTTACATTACCTTCCATGAAATTGTTTTTATGAAATTGTTTACATCTTAAATTTGCTTCCCATGTCAACTTAGTAGTAGCAATATACTGCTAACGATTATGAGTAACTATCATTATTGTTATTGTCTCTTACTATTATCGCAGTCGACTTTACTTGTATTAGTTTTGCAGGTCTATGTACCACCTCTAAGCTCATTACTCCTTACAACATCGTTCATTGCAAACATTAGTACACACCTACAAATATTTGCACACTTCATAATAAAATTCCACAGTTTCTTCAAATAAACATCTCGAAGTACGTCATTCAGCAAAACTTATCATTAAATTTATCATGCATCATACGACTGTTTATTTGTAAGTGATAAGTTTTGCCTAGTATGTTCATAATTGACTGTTAATAATGTTCAATTGATGCGATGTTCCCAATGCAGTCGGCATTAATTCGCTTTGAACGCAGTCAACAATGTCAGTGTGTATCTTTGAATGGTCAAATTCAAAATTTGAAATACTCGAAAGAATGCAAAAAAATTTTAAAAATTTCACAATTTTGATAATGCAACATGAAAAATCCAATTTTCATCTTAAAGCACTCCAATGAAGGGGGAAGGAGGAGAAGGGAGGGGGACGGAGGGGAAGGGGGAGGGAAGGAGGGGAAGGGGGAAGCTGGGGAAGGTGGGGGAAGGAAGGAGGGGAAGGGGGGGGAGGAGGGGAAGGGGTAGGGAAGGAGGGG
The DNA here is from genome assembly GCA_035041965.1 of Anisakis pegreffii. NCBI lineage: Eukaryota > Metazoa > Nematoda > Chromadorea > Rhabditida > Anisakidae > Anisakis > Anisakis pegreffii. The sequence goes on along the minus strand of JAPYMA010000256.1, from coordinate 135,896 downwards.
AAGGAGGTGAAGAGGGGAGGAGGGGAAGGGGAGGGGGGGCGGTTAATGTTCAGGCTTACGCTTAGATTAACTATCAGCTTTCGTTGTTTCGCCCAGTTCAGCCGATTTCTAAACTCAGCGAGTTTGGAAGTCGGCTGAACTGGGCGAAACAACGAAACTACTGATTGGTTTTGGTGTTAATTATCACTCCGGTGATGATCAAACAGTTGTAATGAAGACTGCTAATAATGGATGGATACACAATTTCATAATGCATAGTTAAGACCGTTGGTTGAGCAGAATGCAAACGAAATACGATGATAGAAGAATGTATTGTTAATGATTTCTGTGATGTGATATTGTGATCATTTATTATCGGTATTACTATTAGAATTATTATCATTGTAGTTGATGACCAAATAATCAATAAATGATTTATCGTGAAACATTTGAAGATCACATTATTATTCACATTATCGATTAATCAATCCAAACAGATTATTGTAAACGTTCTCGTAAATTATTGAAAAGCGAAAAGACATTACAACCGATAAAAATGAATTGCTCATCAATTTCTCATTCCATCCTCGTAAAAATTTCATGAAAAGTTCAACGAATTCGGTGAATTCTATAACACTTTTCATTCGGAATGAGAAATTGCAACAATCCCAATCGACCAAAAATTTCGCAAATCAAATGAAAATTATAACTTTTAAATAGAAATTGTCGATATGTGAGGAAATGACTTTGAACATATAGTGACTTTGAGAGATTTTATTGCAGATTTTGATCGGTATTTTTTGGAGTTTCTCAGAAAGCGTAACATTCTGCATTTGTGAAATTTACTTTCGCCAGCGGTTATAGTCCTCGACTTCTATCTAATAAGTCGTAACATCGTGAAAACATCTGAGGAACGGAAAGTACTTCTCTTAAACGCAAATCTGTTAGTAAAGGAATGCAATTTTTTGATTCATTACAAGATCGCTGTCGAGTAACTTAATGAGTTGTTGATTAGAGGTTGTTTTGATGATTTGCATTTGTATGGATTCCTACAAAACGATTAATTGCGTAATGAAGCTCTTGATTCGACATTTTCATGATTCGCTCATTCACTCAACTCTCAATGAATTTCTTCATTCAGACAAATATTTACTGCCTTTCCAAGCAAAGAAAATCTCGAAATTGTGCGACTGGTCAGTTGATACCATTTATTTGGCTTCATCAATAAACTACCGTATTCAGCACAAATTGAGTCACACGCTTCTCTTCAGTCTTATCGCCTGGTATCGAAGTATTTAATGTTCGTTTGCATGTGAAATTAAATTTCAAGTGATCAGTTATAATTGAAACAAATTCAGAAGATGAATTTTAAATTATCAGCTTAAAAATACGTCAGATACTGGAAATAACTTTGAACTGTAACCACTTGTATCTTAATGAAACACATAATGAAAATCTGGAATACTGGCAATACAGACATTAAAAGCCTGTGCATAACTAGTGGAAAGAACACGAAGAAAGTGGCACTTTTGATTATGCATTTGTTCTGGTATTAAGGAGATGCACTTTTCGATAAGCTGACAATGCGAACAGAATCTCCGGATTCGTTCCGAAGTGCAACGATTCCACTCAAAAATTTCATAGAAGAAATCTGAATCGAATGCGATGACATAGATGTATGCGCTGGCAAAAAATAACGAATGAGGATTGAGGATAAAAAGAACATGAATCTCTCATCGATCGCATTCAATACAATTACACTGAGGTTGGCATGGAGACCTCGTCCCCGTGATCATCGCTTCTTTGTACGGACCCTCGGGAATAACCGATGGAACTATTCTTCCAGTCATTTTATGGTGCACTTGTTTGATTCTTCGACAATTCGTTCCTAGCACATTTACAGCAGTTCAGCTTTTTGAAAGTGGAAACGGGGAAGAAGGGAAATTCGAAGGTGGACATAGAAAGGAGGAAGGTACAGTATAGCAATCGACGAACACGAGGAAAAGCTTAAGGAAAACAGAATTGAGTTAGAGTATACATACTCGCTCGGTAATTCATTTGTTGCAAGCTCATCTTCACTTTTCATTCGAACACTTTGAAAATGAATAAATAATCTGTTCTGCTTTTATGTGAAAATAGAAATGTTTCACTCACTTATCGCGTTTTATCAAAAAGAGACATGCTGAAATATGACGAAGTAATGTCTTTACTTGACCAACGTAAGAGGCATTGGTCAACACTTGAGTGGCCGGGACAAATCATCCACCTAAGGCCTCGAGTTTGCCTTCACTGCTTTGAGACGCTAGGACTGACCAGAGTGAGAATATCCGTTTGCGGCAATCTTATTTCAACACTTTTCTGGAGAACTAGTTCTCGTGACGTGAGAAAAGCACAGAGACGGATGCGCAAAGATCAGGAGTCAGCCTTGATATGCACATAACAAAGCAACTGAATCCTTATGGAAGAATGCTTGATGAAGATGTTATCATTCGAATATAAAAGCTACAATCGAACGAGAATGTGTTAATTAATAGCAAATGATGATGAATAAAGCGTTGCTAAGCAAGCGTTGACTTTGACGTAATTTATCTGACGATGAATGGGTATATGATTAAAAGATTGTGCATCATCCCGTTGCATACTCATCCGAAATAGTGTCTCATCGGCATTACTCGCTGATGCACGTCTCTACTTACTGATATTTTACCATTGTTCAGCGTTCATTCAACCGTCCAAATATTCCTCTTCAGTATCATCAGATGATTGTTCTGCATTTACCATTATTTGCTATCGGATGAAATTTATTACTTGTCATCAACTGGCTACTCATCAACTAACGAACTGTCGATTCTCCACTGATCTGTACGTATAAACCGATCTATTCATGAAATGTATAGAATGGAACGAACGCGACTGACTCCGTTTTGTACGAATCCGAATTGTGATCAAACGAATTGTCATCTGTTCCACATTCAACAGCATCTTCGCCAACACCAAATCGCAAGTGACATGAATTTACAAAATCAGCGATGTAGCTCAACTAACAATAGTAAATCCACCAGCAATACGGATAACGATGAGCATAATTTAGAGCAAGCGTGCTGTTCATCACAAAGTGCACCTGTTACTTTTCACGATCGCCATGAAGATACTATTTCAATTGAAAGTTCGCAAGTTTCGTTTTTTTCTGTCAAATTTATTTACAATTTATGCTGACTTAGATACTGCAGATTTGCTGGAAATGATCAATCATTCTCGAATTTCACGACTGAATAATCATTTTTGAAATAATCATTAAGCCGTTGTTTCCTGGCTACTTATTTAATGTGATCAATATCACATGAAAGTTGTGCTGTCTTTGTCGTCAAAAATCTTAACAGAGTCTACGAGCTATAAATAATGCTGCAAGACATCTGATTCAATGGAATAGTCCAGAAATATTAGAATTTTTGACTTTAGGTACTTCATGTGATATTCTTCAGCAACTACCAACGTTATTTGAAAGATTCGTATTCGGGAAATTTTGTTATAAAACCGATATCCAGTTTAATTCGAGCTTCAACTAACCACTCATCGAGGCGCTGGATTTGCGATGTAGCTTAACTCGAGTCCTCAATTCAATCGCGCGCATTTTATCAGTTCATCTCAAAACGCAAAAATCAGATTATTGAGTAGGCGATGAGGAAAAATATCTTCGAAGAATTTAAGCAGATACAAAATGAAATGACATACTAATGAATATGAGATTATTTTAGTTCTTCGTTGATGTAACAACTCATACAAATTTGAATTTTATTGAGTGTGTTCAACCGAAAGTTTCCTTTTGTGATTACACTTTTTCTTCATCGTTTAACTGAACACCTGCAAATGTTCTTCCCTTTCAAAATGATAACTTTCATCAGTATTGATGACTAGTGCTCATCAAATGTTATTTACCTGCAGAGGTTAACGATGAGAGGAATGCGAGTGGACGTTCGACTGAGAAAGCAATAACCCTCGAAGATATAATTGCGTGTGCGAGGCGTAAAGTGAGTAGTGATTATGTGGAAGCACCGATGCCCGATAACGTCCTGACAATGATGAGCAGTGAACGAATGCCGCAGTTCGATCGAGATTTGGATGAGATTCTGAGTGTAAAAACAACAGTGACAAGTCCACCATCGACGCGAATTTCAACCAGGGAAAAGACAAAGCCAGAAGACTTTTTTGATGATAAAAGTTCTTTCGTCAACGGATTACTCGACAACGAATCCATTACATTCATTAGCGCTGAACCACCGAGTTTAGATGTTGATGATGACCTTGACCATATCATTAGGTTATTCGTTCTTGTTTTGGTTTTCATTTCAACGTTGGCTTTGCCTTGCATTTACTTATTTTTCAGTTATGTTCGGAGATTTTTGGCGTCATTCATTCGTATTCATTTTAAATCCTTACATTCGATAACGTACGGCAGCAGCGCTATCGAGGAAGTTCACTGCAGAACGCAAATTCATTTCCTTAGCACTGTTGACATTCATTCGCTATCGACAAGATTTGAGAATGACTAATTTGAGATTAACTGTCAGTTTATAGAAGAATGCTTTCAGTGCATCAACACCTTCAGATATGTACAGTAATCCAATAATGCACACGGCTGATCCTCTCTCAGAATGTTTAAGGAGGAGTCATCTGATGAAAACAGACTTCAGTCTTGGTAAGTGATTATTACATCAAGTGATATTTAGCTAATTGCTAGCTTTTGGTTCGTGCTTTTTTCATTATCAAAAAGGAACGAACTAAATGATAGCGAAACTCTTTGATTGCTGTGTGTTTTTGTGTGCATCTTGATGTCGAAACCTTTATACGCATTATTTTGTTCATTTGAAGCCGTTACCTAGAATAGGGCTGAGAGCGGAGGATTTTCGAGCGGGCGATCCTGCCTCCCTTACGCTACCTAACCCTGCTCCAAAGACACGAAAAGAGAGCAGCGATTTCATCACGTTCACATGGATATACCATACAATACAAAATTATTTATGTTCAGTTTTTTCAACAAGTTTTGCTGTTTGATAAAACGCAGTGGATTTATGAAATACGGAGTGTTATAAGGCAGAAACTGCGCACTTTGTTGGCACTTCTGAAACTGCATATTGTGTGGGTTTGTTTTGTTATGTTTTATGTTGTGTTCGTTTCAGATTTCAGCACAGTCGACTTGAACGCAACGAATTGTGTAAGTACGTGACTTACTTCATTGTATACTATCACGATTCTTTCATTGTTCACCAAATCGCCAGCAAATAATACGAACAGAAAAATGGGATATTCGCAAAATTTGCAGAGCCTCTTCCTTTGTTCAATACAAAAAGAAGTTTGAAAAAAAAACAGATCGAGTTTGATCCTTAGTCTCAGTCGCTACATAAGCTTGTCAGCCTCACATGTCAGTCTCACTCAAATCAAATAAAGTGCACGTTTCACATTTCCATCGAATGAGTTATTACGGAACAGTTAGCGCTAGATTGAGGCGGTAACGATTGAATTAATGCTCCGTTTCGTCATTCAAATGAATTCCGACAGTCTGAGGGTATTATCCGAGATGGTAACAGCAATGAAATTCATAATTTGCAACTATGTAATTTTAGATGCTGATGCACCGACCGAACGTTCGTTCAGATCTATGGAAAGAAAAGATGCTGAATACTTGGATAGTCTATGAGATGTGTCAAACCATTCGTACTTCCATTGTCATGTGTATATTCATAGAATTCATCAACCAAACGATATAATATAAATAAAAATTGCAAACTGTTGCAGCTTAACGGCGCATATGACCACTAACGACAGAACGCAAGTGACAGTCTTTGTGATAAGTTCGCAAGGTAACCGAATAACTCCAATGTGAGCACAACTGAGACCACAGATGTGTACCTAATCCTCAATCTTCATCTTCAGCGTGAACTTGTCACTAGGCTCCGAAACAATATTGCCCAGTATCCATATGAAATTCTTCATTTATCATTGATACAGCCTTCCCCACTCAAACAATAACATACAAACATCACCTATAAACGAAGCTTCACCTCACGATTAAATTCATTTTTATTGTTAGATGTTCTACATCATATTCAACAACATCGTAAAACAATGCATGCACACTATAATATTTTCTGTATGCATTATAACGCATCCACATAATACATTTTTTTCATTAATATTCTCCCAGTCATCAGCTATCAATCACCCAAAATAATAACCAGAAACAATCAATCAAATTTCTTGGGAATTTATCATTAGAAATGATTGATGATTGAAAAGCCACTGACAGTGAAAGATGAAAGTAGTTCTTGTCATATGCTTGCTATGAAAGTTTGTCTGAAAGAGGACCTTAAAGGAAGTTTTTATCACTGAGAATATATCGAAAGAAGAAGTGAAATAAAAAGATGAGAATCATTTCAAATGACAGAACTAATGTATGAATTCGTTGATCTTGACATCAGATAACGTGACGCGCCCGCCTTGAATGCCCGTTCACCGCGATGACTGGACATGTGATACGACAACCCACTGAAATGCCACATCAAGTGTCACTTCAGAGCAATCCACGAAAGAAGTCAACTAATTGAAAGTTAACTTTTTGAGTGCACTCTTCAATTTTAGAGATAATTCGTTCATCAAGTGAAATATAAATTCACGGAACATATATGTCATACGGTAATTTGAACGAAGCCATCGGCAATCCAATTCAGTGCTCGCAATAAGAGTGTCTCACTTCGACATCGCAAGATGATAGCTATGCGAATATGTAGTAGTATTCAGCAAAGCACGGACTAAATAGCATGCGACGGATCTGTTCATGCGTATAAATACACCACACTTACCGACTATCAGCATAACTTTTCGAACAGTATTGACAGATGTATGGCTTTAAGCGTACGTCCGAGTAGACTTTCAGTGGATGCTTTGGCTCGTAGCCCTTCTCTACAAACCTCGGAATCGGGAATTCAGTTTCTGGAATGCGCTGTCCGGAGCGGTTAACAACAATCAACTGATTATCGGTAGTCTCTTCATCATCATCTTCGCCCGGATGCTTGTGATAAAGCAGATCTGTATACGTATGGAATGTCCTTCCACATTCACATTTGTAACCCTTTTGATCTAAACATAATCATTTTCAGTGACCTGCTCTGAGCTGAAAACAGTGATGAGAAACGGTAGTTTTTTTAATAATATCCTGTTCGAAGTTACCGACAATATCGAACTTTTATACCGTTGATCTGTTAAAAGATAATAGATATCGAAGCGTTTTTGATGGAAATGTCTAACTCTTAGTGGTTTTTCAAATATTTTCGCGACATATTTTGAATCATTCGTAAATTTAGAGATCTTCCCATCATATCATCATATTCTGAACCTTCCAAAAATTCGGAATTTCTCAATATGATTTTTGGAAAATTTTTAGACTATATAGTTTTCTGCATTATTTATAGTATTATCGTTTAGGACTCGAACAATTTTTCTGCGTCGATTTTTCTTGAGGGTTCAATTGGTAAATTGACTTAGCAAAAAAAATTAACTGACAAGATGCACCATATAATGAGAGGTGACAGATTGCAGTCTATTAATAGCGAATTGATTGCTGAGAATGATTCAAGGTAGATAGCAACTCATTGACGACATTAAAGATTACTCATTCATGAGGAATTTTAACTCTTTTTTTCCAGAAAAAAAAACGATTTGTTAAATGTTGAATGGTGAAAGATTCAGTGTTAAATCTGAAATGAAGATGCACCGTATAACCTGAATGCTGCTTGGCATGATATTCCAGCTGGCACAAAAAATGAAATGATTCCGAACATTTGTTGCATTTGTAAGGCTGAAATATGGAAATTGTTAACGTCGAATTTTATCTGAAACTTCACTTCAGACGCCATAATCCTAGGAAAACACGCAAGACGAAGAACTGCACCTGCTTTAGGTGAATCATCATGGCTTATTTCTAATGACAGAAGGAATGAAGGTATTTGAAAGCCACTGATCTGGTTAGGTCAACAAGCGTTCCAAGCAACAAGTTATACATAAAACGGATGTGTAAAACTTGCAAATGCAAAGTCTGCAATGCGTGATAAATTTGCAAAGCAAATGCTATTTAATACAATTGCTTTCATACGGTATCTAGAATTTTGCAGAGCATTATTTGAGTGCAAGTTGCAAGCAAGTACGAGAATGTTGACAGCTTCAAGCACCAATCCAGTGGTGTCGCAACGTACCTGATCAATGTTATGCACTCTTTCGTGCGCCCTCAACGTGGTCATATAATTGAAGGTGAGACCACAGAATCGACATTTATAGAATATCATCCCATTATCGTCTTTAACTTTTTCAACAACCGTATTTTGCTCTGACATTTCTGCCGATGTTTCGTCTCCATTTTCAGCCTTTTTATCCTGAATTTCGAATGATTTCAATATTCTTGAGCAATCAATCAATCATCAACAAGTAATCTTCTATCTCATATTTACTGATTAATAAGATGGTGACGTTTTGTTTACTGTTACCATACATCAACACTCATATTTGAGTATTGATCCTATGCGCTTCATTGCTCAAAAAATCTAGCACAAAACAAAAAATAGTTGCTTTTCAGTATTTTAGACGCGATCATCTTATAGCACATGAACTAAAAACGATTCGTACAGCTGTCTATTACGATGAACGTTTTTCTGTTGACTTCTCAAACGGATTTTTACGAATTCATAAGAATTTTCGCAGTAATATGATGTGATAAACTGATGAATAAGTGAATACTTGGCACTATCAAAACCCCTCTTCATTCATCACGTTCTTGTCAGATTTAGTAAATTTGGAAATGATGAGATATAGCAGTAATACGGCAACTCCCGAAACCTCCAAATTGTGACCAAGATTTACTACTGTTATGGAGAACACAAACAGACAATGATTTTTTAAACCATCACGAAACAATTTTTCGATCCACTTTATCATTATCTCACTTTCATCGATTACTCTAATGATGTGTCTGTATGCCCTTTGTCCTGTTAGAATACTCATTTTGGTAATGTCCTAATTTTTCTCCCTAAATTCGAACTTCGGTTTGAGATGCATCTTAAAACTCACGGCTCACGCATCCCGTACCTCTTCTGAAAACTCATTGTGGACAAAATTTAGGATGTTTAATCATCGAAATATTCATGCGGATCATCCGAATATAGAAAAGACGTGTCATAGCATCAGCAACAGTAAAAAAGTCCGAGCAAACTGCCTAGAAGCCTTGAAGAAAAGCAAACTTTATAAAGCTTCCTATTATCTTCAGAATGAACTGTCAGTCTTTGTTTCCAAAACGAAAAATTGAGCGAAATATCAGTCGGAATCAGATGACGCAATTTTGAGCTAACAGCAATCTCTTCCGTTGCATAAAACAATCAAAGTGTTTTGCAAGACTGAGACTTTCTGATGATGATATACACTTCCAAATGAAATGTCAAAATTTGAGAGAACTTGGACTAACACGCAGTGAATTGTTCAATAAGAACGCAGAACATAGCTGAGAATGGTTGGTAGATAACATGCTTCCTAATCAGTTAATAAACACAATTAACTACTACAACTATGGAACAAAATGGGACAATGGAACAATGGAAGAAAACGTAAAATAAAAGAGTAAACGTAAAACCTTAGGCATGCTGGTGCTATCCTCTTGCGGAGCGCTGTCCATCGTTGTAGTTGAAGTAGCTGTGAGGTATGCTACGCTATTGTTGTTATCCGATCTCGACAGCTTTACAACGTCAGCTTATGCACACAGCCACAACATACAGACACACAGATCTTACTCAGTAAATAAGAACACAACGGCACGAATATCGAAAACAGTGGGTGAGTTGATCTGATTATATGTATATGTAGGCAAATGTGTTATTGGTGTACCACAAAATCTGATTGATGCTTACGTTCGAACTTTACAAACAACCCAAAGAGTAATATCTATTTCAAAATTACAACTTTATCGGGTTGTAAGTTTTATCGCGCACACATAAAGTCGCTTCATCAACCAACAACGTTCAAACGATAACTTGCAACTCAAATCGATCGCTTGCAATTTGCCGTGATCTTTGCATTCGAGACAATCACGTCATGAGAGTTGTTATTCGAAGTATAAACAGATGTATTGATGGCGAGTCATTCCCAGTTGATCAGATCCAATGAAAATGAAAACATTGTCATAAATCATTTTGATATGATTATAGCTGAGCGAAAAACAGCAAAATTTCAATTCATTCGGATAATCGTTTGCCACGGATGTTGACTGAATGAAATTTGGGTTCAGTCAGAATCCGATCGAGCCATCTTTTTAAGATTATAAAATTTGTTATTCTAATCGAACCTAAGACTCATTCATTCGCAATCTATTGTGGCTAGTACGGAAAGCCGGCCCAAATAGATGATGTGAATTGAGAGAAGAGAGTAAGTAAAAAGATTTGAAATAACGATGAAATGGGCCCAAGTGTAGGGAGGTCATGCTGGGCCTGAGAATTTGGTCAACTCGGAGGGCATATGTTCGATTCCGCAACACTCCAAAATGTTTGTTGAATTTCGATATCGTTGATAGAGTAATTTGAAAAAAAAAAAAAAAGATGAGAAAATAAAGAGGGCTCATCCGGCAAAATTTTATCGGATTTCACCGACTGGCTCCGTAAATCTTGTGAAAATACCAATATTAAATACTGATATTAAATACCCAATAGAACACCGATATTAATCATATGAAACCAAGATCATCAGCGGATTGTTGACCAAATTGAGTGATTTGTGCTATGAATGGTCATTCTTAGTATGTGATATTGGGAGAGAGTTACGTGGAATGGAAAGTATGTAGTGGGCAATCCATGTCTGCTTAATCAACAGCAGGGTATCTCGACCAGGGGTAGTATTCCAGGAGGTGCGTGATGATAACATTTCATTTCTTATACATTAAGGTAGGCCGGCGAGGCCGGATTTCAACGCACACATTATAAATAAAGCGAGTTGGACTTCAACGTATGTATTTTTGAAAAGGCTGAAACGTATTCTAATGGTACACACTTAACTACACTACGGATACGCGATGTACACCGTGGATGTTATGAAGGGTGCGAGAACGTTTTAAAAATTTTCAAGGGGTGCGGGAGACAAAAAAAAATTGAGGAGCACTGATCTAGACCAAACCAGCCCTGTGCTAGAGTCGCTTAGAAATATTTCATCAAGTTCACATCAAGCCAACAAATCCTCGACTAAATACTGCTCTGAGTCTACCAAACTCACCAACCTAGCAAAAAAGGTAAGATAATAAAATCACATAACAATCAACACATTCATTTTCTACGCATATTCGATCGTGTTCAACGAGAAATGAATGCCTATGAGTTGCACACTTAATTGTTCAATTTCCAGTAAAGTTAACGCATTTTAACTTCGCGTTAACGCATTTCTGAAACTAATAGGCGTGAACTGAGTGGTACTTGACATCTGCTATGCTTATTCTGTATTATAATTTGAATCAATGAATGCAATCGAAAGATGCACTGAATAGTTATTGAGTTGCTTAAATATTATATTGTTTATCAAAAAATCAAGTACATCCAACTAATGAGGTGTTTGCACAAAAACTCAAGCAAAAAATCAAGTACAAAATCACTAGTGTTGTTCTGTTGAGCATAAAATTTTTGAGCAACTAATTTTTGCATCATTCATTGCTTTATTTGTTATAAATAAACACATTCTCAATCCAAACAATAATGAACTCACTATCAGTTATTTTTTGCGGCAACAGATATCAACGTTCTATTACATCCTCAAAGTTCAACCGTCATTAATGAATTCATTTGGAACGACGATGACGGATAGTGGCTTGCAGGAGATTGATGTGCTACATAGTTTCATTTATATTCATCATGTTTTTCACTGATTTCTCCATTGTGATCATTTCTTTTTTCTAGAACAAGTTCCTTTTATTAATCCTTACGGAGGATGCTTGACTCAGGCAAGCCGATTAATATATTAGTGTTACGGCATTTTATCACGGTGCTGGGAAGTTTCCAAACGTGACAAGTATGACACTGCTGCCGAGCCAATCGAAAGAAGCTCAAAAACGTTCATTTCATCACTCACTTTTACGTTATTCATCTTCAACGGTTTCACTTCAAAATCGTTTGATCTACGATTGCACAAAACCACTCCGTGAAACTCATCAATTTTTCCGTTCAGCAAATTTGTCTCTGGCGCAGAATTTTATCCAAACAAAAAATGGGTCAATGATACCATTGAAAAAAGAACTGTGCAATAATGATCAGGCCCGTATCCAACCAAGAGGAATGCGAGGAATTCCGAGCCTTCCCCCTCCTCGGGAAAAAACGGCTTCAATGGGGCGGGGGTGGGAGGGGAATTCCTCTTTTCATAGGAGTAAACGGTTCGTGGAAAAGAATTTAGATGCTGGTCTTGTTCTGGTTTACAAGTTTCCGTGACGTGAAATGTTTATCATTAAAGAATCGACTGGAATTATTTGGCCCAAGGAATGGGTATCGTGACAAAATTTCCAAAAATGATATCATTTTCAATGAACAATACACGAAGTTGTCACATTTTAAACAAATATGCTTTATTTTTACTCTGCAAACGAAAATTCTGGTTACTCATTACAATGATGGTTTGTGTTACACTGAAATGAATTGTGGCCGCAAGACTCGAGACATTCTCAACTTGCAATATTTCAAGTGTGCGAGCGGAAGAAATAACAATTTAAATATCAATATAACAAACATAAAGGATCAATGGATCGCATATGGTCACTTTCCAGCTAAAAAAAGAACCATAACGATTCACTAATTATGCCATCACCGTAAATTTCATATTCTTTCAGCGAACAATCAATCACTGTTTCAATGCATCCAATCGTATATAACAAACTTTTAACAAATTACATCAGTTTGTTCCTCACCGCACCGAAATATCTCGTGCAAACCATCAAGTGCGAATCATCAGTTTCAACATTGAGAATGACTACGTTCTGTGTTGAGGATTTGCTGCAAGATTACTTAAGCAAATAAACGTGGCATACATAAAGAGAAGCAAGCCGCTAAAAGATGATCAAATCAATCCCTCCAGCTGACTCGCAAATGTTAGACGCAACACGAATTCCTCAAATGTAGAGCAATGAAGATGTAACCAGCTGATGCAAAGTTATGGTACCAGAATTGTTATCTGAACGGATATCATCCGCATCGTTTGCATTTCGGTTCATTCTTATTCCAACCATATTTCACAGTCACACGCACTGCCACATCAATTCAATGAGAATCATTTACGGTGTTGTTGTTCACGTTCCCTTTGAGCTTTGGCATTTAAATTTCATCTTCTGTCATCGCAACAATCAAAACTGACCCAACAAAATGTGAAAAGTGCGCTATCAAAACGACGCTTCCACAGTACGAATCAATTACGGCTAAATGCAATTTGTTTCAAACGTCTTTTATATGCGATAACTTGAAAGGTAGTGTATCTTTATTACGAATTTATCACTTGTCACACTATCAACTTCCTCCGATTCGATCAGCTGTGATATAAACACATGACATATTTATTACTGTACTGATTTATTGGCTGATTTTAGAGTTGAACGAGGCAATAGCAATGTTTGCAAACTGACTGAACCCATTCTCAAATGCTCCCTAATGGGATTCGTAGAAAAACAATCGGTATCAACATCTCGGAATAATCATTCGATGTTGCGAGCACATACTATCATAGAGTGTTTTTGAGATTGAAGTGTATCAAAGACTGCAAGCTACAAATCGATATGAACCTACTATGAAGCTATTATTAATTCATTACACGAACCGATAAAAACATTGAAGATATGATTGATTATACAAAAGAAGACACAATAATTCAACAAGGAAGCAACTAATTATGATGAGTATTCAACAAAATAAACAATCGTCGATTGATAAACACAATTTGCAGAACGAATGCAAGCAAAATGATGCAATTCAATATGTTCCAAGTAAAACCTCCAAAAATTAAGTTATACTTATGGGTAAACAGATACGTTTGTTCGAGGATTATTAGTGCAAATAAATATCGACGAGTTGGGTGAAGAGGAAATATTCCACAGAAAAGAAAAATATCTTAATCGATGCTTACCTAACGAACGTGAGAAAAATAAAAGACAATGTTTACGATGAAGTGGCTGTTTAGCAGCTATTCCTCGTGATATAAACAAACGAACGATTAAAATGAAATATACAAAAACAGTCAATTCTGCGATTGGAAAAGCTTTGAGAAAATATCGAACAATGGGAAAAAAACTGAGATCGATGAAAAATTGCATTTTGAACGGAGAAAAAACTGAATGAAGAAGAAAAATTCACAGCAATGGAATGATGAACAATGCTGATTGTAAGTGACCTAATACGGCATTGTAAAGTGAAGCAAGGAAATGCCAGAATAATGCCATAACCGTTTCCCTTCTAGATCTTAAATTCACAAAGAACGTAAGTGCGATTAAGCACCAAGTTGAAGCTGTGAATCTTTCGTGAAATAATATAACTGCATCAGAAGGTAACATAAAAATCAACGGCACTCACATTTACAGCTATGAACGAGAGATGACAATGGAGTATGTTCCGTTGTACATCAGTAGAAGTTGAATGAGAGCATAAAGTCAAATTGAAAAAATTTACGAAGATTCAAAAATTAATGAAAACATCACTGTGCAAAATGCAATCTCATAATACAGATACATTTTCAACACATAGATATCGCCGAGTTTGAGAGATGTTTAGTTGCGATTTCCCTGAAGCGATACTCAATGACTGATATTTTCTTCGTGCACAGACTGGACACAAATATGACGGGGAATTCAGATGAATGTTCGGAAGAGTGAACGACACACGAAGCTTTTATTCGTTTCAAAAGTATGTTGGTCTTCCGAACAATCAACTCAGTAGGAAGATAGTCCGAATTTTTGGCACTGCAACGATTTTCTCGAGCTAAACCAATCGCACAATATTATAACACAAGCGAATTGGTTTGCTCAAGCATTAAAACAGGAAGAACAATCCAATGCATAATGAACAATAAAACAGAGACCATTTGCAAACAATATTTTCCGAACCTCGGGAACGGTCAATTGACTGAATTAAACAATGAAAAACGCAGCATCGATTCGCGCATAACACAAAAAGCAGTTCGATCTTCCCGGTCAACTGCGTTTTGTTGACCATTCCATTCATGGCAGTAGGATTAGAAAGAAGTGAGCAGTGATGAGACACAACAAACTATTTTTAAGGTCGATTACTGTTCACTTGGACGCACCAGGACTAGTTAGTGAATGATCAATTAGAGTATGAGTATATGTGGCTGGTTGGAATATCATCTCAATTATGTCATCTTCCACTTTCTTTTGACCGTAGCGATTCTTTAGAATCTGAATTTTGAATATCTGTTACTATCAAAAATGCTTTATCGTTAATATTATTCACCAGACAAATGCATAAAAATTTGCGATAGTACTTTAACGCAAATAACACTGAATCGAAATAACTCACGTATAAATATTTTCTGAATTTGCGTCGATCGTTTTCATCGCGTCGTCTTTGAATAACAAGTACGGTATCAGCCTCCTGTGTCACTCTCGCTGATCCACCAAAATGCTGGATATCCAAATCAGCTTCTGGCTAAAATATCATCAGAAACTCAATCAGCGTTATACAAGAAACAACTATATTTCTCTATGAAAAGCATGGTTTACTACCAACGATCCACTGATATTTCTAAAAAAATGAAACAATCTTACAATCTTTAACAAAGGACATAACGAAATATTGCGGATTTTACTGATAGTGAATTAAAACCAAATGACTTTTCAGATGTCGAGGAATTTCTCTGAAAAAATGTCCGAACAGTTAAAAAATGACAAGTGACAGTGAAATGAATGAAATTCGGAAGTAATCAACAACTTACATCACTTTTCCGCGGATGAACTACTAATGTTATATGTGGCCCATAATCAGTGGCAATACTTCGCAAATAACCCACAAAGCGATCCTTAAAAAGCATCAAATATTTGCCTTTTTAAAAGCATTGAAACTGCGTCAATGACTAAAACTTCTCCGATGAAAAACAACCACTTCTAATTACATTGCTCAATAACAACTGATGGTGATGTTATTCTTTTACGCTCATGTTACGCTCACAACTTAAAACAACCCTATAAGTGTGAAGAAAAGTACTGAAAAAAAGAACCAGAACTGAACTCTGATGAAAGTTCAGTTGAAATGAGACACCAAATGAAAAGTGTCAAACTCCAATCGATGCCAAAGAATAATTCGTCAACAGTATCCGGACTATCAATCAATACATTCTGAGTCTTTGAGATGATGTGATGGAGTTGAATGCATATCTACTCACCTGCTGATTGAAACGTTCGAATGCATTTGCTCTGTCATCATTCATCGTCGCCATACCAATCAAAAATTGCAGATTATCGATCACAACATGCTGTATACCACTTGCGATCACTTGGCTTTTTATCGCCTTAAACAAAATCAGATTCATTCATCTGATTGCTTATCATCATCAAAATAACACTGACAATATTACTCATTTGAAATCAGAATTTCTGAAGAAGTTATTTTATGCTATCCAAATCAGAGCACAATCTTAAGAATGAGCTCTGATTTGAATGCCATAAAATCACCTCTTCACATTCAATGACATTTCCTCGAATCAGTATTACGGGAGAGTTTTCGAAGATTCACTGAACGTCAGTTTTTATCACTGCTGAAAGCCTTGTTCGGTTCAAGTAGTAATGTGCGATCTCGAGGCAAACTTATAATGACAATCATTGTATTCATCACACAATAAAGCATCACACATCAAAACACAACTGTCATCTGCGAGCACTCCATAAAAGGAACTAACGCTTGCAATTTGCGAGATAGTCTTATCACGGAACTCATCCACTTTCATAATCACCAGATCGCCTTTGGTCCTCTCGAAACGATCCAGCCACATCTCAACTGAAGGATGGTGTTCAACGCGGTAGAGTGGCAGCCTGAACGCATCAACACTTTATAATACTGCAAATAAGATGAAACTTTTGTTTCAACAAAACATTGTAACAATGCTACGAAACAAAGCGAACAAAGTATATAAGCAATAAGAAACAGGCACTTTCAATGGCAATATTACGCATTATGGCACTGACAATAAATTACTGATGAATCGCTATTGTTTCGGTAACATAATGGAAACTGCTCTTGCCCATGAATATGAAAATTCAACTGATACGAGATAAACTTAGAAAACGAAAATTTGAATTAAAATAAGACGACAAACACGTGACGAAATTAACAGAAAAACAGCATCCTCTTAATATTCAAAAAAAAATCAACAAAAAATGCTACTATTAATCGACAAAAACAGAAACACGATCATTATTAAAAAATAGCTTTTTACTAGATAATCTCAAGAAACCAATCAATTCATCAAATGAACTCCTCTCAGTAATCAAAATGTGACGATTTCATAACTGATAATCTGGATGCAAGCAAGTTGTTCACAATCAAAAGTGCATTTAACGATTACAATAACCCCATCTTGAGTACAGTTTCCACATTGTTCCATGCGACTGACAAATGCCTCGCAACAAGCTATGCGGAAAAGAGATAATTTAGAGAAAATATTCCAAGAAAACAACAGGAAGGATGAAGATTTTATGACTACGATTCATAAACCGCACAATAACTGAAACGTATGCCGAACGAATTGAATCATCGGTTTTGTCCTGCGAACTCAACGAGAAAAAGACGAAAAAACGTGAAAAATAAATCGGAATGTTCAATCCTTATGTTGCAGGATCGAGTGAGGAGAATGCTGAATCGATCGGAAGCAAAAGGTGTGAACGTAACAATTTCATGAGAACGGTACTATAGGTCAAGATGGTTGGTGAATGAACACAAATGCATATATTCATGTGATGTGCAATACATAACGAAGAATATCTGAACAAGAAATTTCAAAACTGAATAAAATATAAAGTGTAAAGTTTACGAATAAAACAATTCACACTGAACAACACACATTATATGCATTTGACGTTCATTAACACCATAATTCCAAGTCATTTTTATAACCGAGACTATTGTCAGCTTTTAGATGCAATATAACTAAGCCGGAATACTGTTACGATATGGCTCGCAAACTAGATGAAATAATGGAGATGAATAATTTTCTAAAATATTGTCACCTTTTAGATCCAATATAACTAATAATGAATAATTACTAAACAGGCAACATACTCGAGTTACTGTCAATTATGTTAATCAGTAAAAACAGTGAATACTTAAAGTATACGATTACTTTACATTTTGTGATATCGTTTAATGAGAATGCTGGCCTTCATTCAACTTTCAACATTCCAAACGTGAGAAATTTTCGGAGTAATGAATTGATCTGTTTGAGTTTCAATTTAACAAAAGATTGCCGGATAAATCTGGCCACGTAATCTAATCGACATCAAAATTTGACTACATGACAAATCAATATCGAACCGAGCAAAACAAACGCTAGACAATGAATAAATTCGATTTTAACAAACCGAGACACTGGTCTACTCCGATCCAAGCTAAGATTCAATCTTTCTTTAAAACATTAACAGATCACCGAATATCGGTGGCACACAGTTCAGTTACTTGTCAGCAGGAAGTACAAGAAAATTAATTCACAGAGTTCAAATACACTTTAAAAATTGCATCCTTGCACACCTCTGATAGTGTAAGGCTATTGTGCACCTGATGTGCCCTAGTGCTTATATAATCAGACAGTGTTGCCGGCTTAGTTACACTGACACGGATACAGAGCTGTTTCCGTCTAGGTGAAAGGGTTCATCGAAAATGCAATCAAAATGCCTTAAGTAATGAGCGTCAAGTGCCATTCAAGAAGATCGCAGCTCACTTTAATCCATTGTGGAATGTTCGAGAACGAGCCAAACTTCGCAGATGTGATGGACTGTATTAATTTCATTCAGTTTATTTCAATAAGTTTTTTTTCTCAGGAGTCGAATGAATTCTCT
This sequence comes from Anisakis pegreffii, assembly GCA_035041965.1. Taxonomy (NCBI): domain Eukaryota; kingdom Metazoa; phylum Nematoda; class Chromadorea; order Rhabditida; family Anisakidae; genus Anisakis; species Anisakis pegreffii. The sequence continues at coordinate 116,812 of JAPYMA010000256.1, read as the reverse complement.
TGATTCGAATGTGGTCAAGATTGGAAAGCTTCGGAAATGTTGCTAAATTTTATGAGTTTTTTTTTTGCGAAGATGCCTTTGCTAGTCAGATACGATTTGTGATTTCCACACGAGATAATTTTGATGAAATAAATCAATGAAATGATTTTGAGATTGACAAAGGAAAAAAAGCTTCATCAATTTTCACCATTATTTGGGCTTCATTTCTCTGAATGCGATTGATTCTATCAAAAAATCGCATAAACAGTTCAGACGTTGCGTCGACATCACAAAAAAAGAAGTGTCAGAAGGAGAAGGAGGCATTGTGAGTGAATAAGAAGCCAAAATTTGACACGAAAACGGAAAGGATTTCGATTTAGTGCAATTGTGTCTATGAAAACATTGAGTTTCATGAGAAATTCAACTCAAAGACCAGAGCACAACCACAGAGAAGTGATTATTTTCGCAACTGAAAACGGATTCAAAACATACGCTGCATATTGAACGAGCATCCATTTGAGAATTTTTTCATCCGGCATTTCAAAGCTGCAGAATAGCGTTCTCACCTGAACATTCATAGTATTAGAGCAATTTGAGGAGCATTACTGTACTCGTTTGTCGCAGCATGCATACCCACCAAAATGATATGTCGAATTTTTGTTACTATCCGAATGGAAGGCCGATTACTGTCATTCGATAACTGTCTTGAAAAAGATTCAAAGTACATTCGGTGAAAGTTTTTGATAAGAATACTTGCAGGCCTCTTTACTGATGATTCGCTCGCAGATGATAATTAGTACGCGAAAGAGTAAAACGTGACAACTCGAAAATGACAAAAAATACCCCTTGTGAGAGTAAATCGAGTGTATATTCACAAAGGAATGTCGTTTTACCAAAGCCAGTACCACCCGTCAGAACGGTCAATTCTCCAGGACGAAATCCCGACAAGTACTTATTGAGAACATCGAAGCGTTTCCACTGAAAATTTGTGGAATCATCGTATATAAGCTCAATCCATCAGGATGAAATAGAAAGAGTTACTGTCGAACAGTATGTCACCAGCGACAAAAGGCTCAAGTTTACAAATCAAGCGACAATTTGTTGAACGAAACATGACAATAGCAATGAGACATACCTGCGATATACCATACTGCTTTGCTCGACTATTGACAATTTCCGATTTCAAATCATTCCTGACATCGATCATTGATCTGAACCCTTTGTTACGAACTCGTATCGCTTCTTCGCGGATCGCTTTATTGATCTCTCGGCGTCGTTCACTTCGAAGCAATTCAATTGGACGCTCTTTATGACTAGAAGTGTAATTCAATGAATCAATTTATTGGATCAAATGGCTCAATCAAACGAGGTGCGACGAATTCAATCCCTTTGAAATTATTTCGAACGTTTTTCAACTTTCTTGATGGTGAATTTTTTAAGCATTTGTAATTCAAAATTACAGAGAATGTGATCAAAGAGCTATTTTAATAGTTCGTAATGGTAAACGCACTCAATGATGAAGCATCGATTCGCGTTTAAATACGAAGCATAATCTTTGGCTTGTGCATTATGAATATAGGGGAACCACAGATAAATAGCATCAAAATCTTCCAAATACGGTAGAACACTGAAAGACAATCCATTAGGAATCACTGAGTCGAGTATTCTGAGAATCTCCAAAGACGATAGCTGCACGGTTTAATTCAGACGTTTTCAATTCAGTGGGAAATTTTACATAACCGTCTCAAAATCAATCTCAAGTAATTGTAAGTAGTCAAATCATTTTCAAAAATTCGCTTTCTTGTCAGTTCTCTTATAGAATAATCCGATCTATTGATTCTTCATTGACGACTAAATTGGTGTTTGCAAAATCCCGACTATTTGTGCCGAGATAGCGCTATTTATGTGATCGTTTATCCTCTTGAATGGCAAACAACAAACATTCAGTGAATGATTGATGTGCAATTCAGCAAGAGTATAATACTAAAATAATGCACAAAGCCACAATTCATCAAATCCCAGGATCGGGGTTGAAAAGCCGATAGCCCAAAATCCTATGCAAACACCAATCTAAATGAATAATCCATGTACCATTAAAATTAAATCACAAACAAATCAAAAACACTAACGCAGTGTCAATTTTTTCACCCATCGGCAGAGCAATTGATATCATCCCTCCGGTCGCCTCATAAATAGCTAGTGAATCGCGTTCGTTGGTAGTCAAGATGATACGACGATCTGATGCGGTCACCATATGAAAACCGAATATACCAGAAAATGGCAATCTACTGAAAATTCGATCTCAGCCAGCAATATGATCAATCGGCGATTTGCTCATTCTAACGTTTCCATTACAATTAATTTCCAATGAACTTGATACACACCGAAAACTTACTAAAGAAGCATTGCAACTGTATGTCTTAATATCGATAACATATCGCATAGCTGTCACCGTCAAATTTGTGCAAAAAGCAGTGGTCGACAAAAAACGTTAGTGATTGATCACTGTATAGGGCATTCTCAAACAACACGCTGTTTTTGAGATGCCTTTCGTTTCAGAACACCCTCATCAAGAATCGGTCACTGACGAATACAATAACAAAAAACGATAATAAAGGCTGTACCCAGCTTCATCAACAAGTGGAAAATTCTCTTTTTCAAGACGATCCCCAATTTTGCGAATCACTTTCAAGCCAGCAGGTGGACGAGCTCTTCCTGATGGACCTTGAAAGCAGATTATTGACTATACTCACTCCGACTGAACATGAAACGAATTGAACAGAAACGCAGTCAAGATGAAATGTTCTATTTCGAGACTTTATTACAGAGGCGGAATTGAACCATAGTGAAAAATTCAAGATTAGCAAATCTGCAAAACGCTTGTTAAAAATATCGGAAAAAAATCATCGATAATTGTCATCGGATAGCAATCGAAAACTGACTATCGACGTCATTTATGTGGTCGTAATAAATAAGAAAAAGAACCGAACAAAACCTCTGTATCTGGGATAACAAAGTGCTGGACGATAAGAGTTATCCATATGACCTTTGACATGAAAATGTGAAAGTGTCTCGAATGAGACTCGCTAAAAAAATGCAGATGAGTGCAATTCAGAATCTGTCAATATGGAATAAAACTTAATTTTACGATCAACATTTGATTAAGAAATAAAGGAAAATTTCTCGACTAATGCTTAATTAGTTGAATGCAGTTTCCACCGAGCTGAATTACAGAAATAGCAATTATATTGAATTGAATGAAGCAAGAGTGAGTGCAAAAAGTTATAACCTAAAATACCGAACTATGATTATAATTCACACTCCGAATCACAATCGCATTTTATCTATTGTAAGATAGCAATACGCACAATACACATCAACTTATATGAACAGATAACTTACATCAACGCCTAACTGCTTACGCAATGACAGAAATTCGCTTTGTTCAGACGGATCACGTATATCTTGAAGATCTACTGCTTCAGACCAAAGAATTCGTACGGAAGAATCAATATTCATCACTGCACCTGATAAACGAATTTGAATTCACAACGAATCACGGAAGGAAATACCGCATAATGCATCGAGAAAATGTCATTGAGCAAGTGCATGAATTAGCAAAAACATTCAATTTATTGCATTCATCAGTCTGAATTTACAATCGTACACGCTTGTTTGCATTCCAAAAACTATTGAAATACTAAGCAAGCACAACGGTTGAAGAGTATCAAAGGTGATTTCTCTAATTTATTAAAAGTAAATAAGAAATTTTACCAGATCCTTTCTCTCGAATTTGTTGCTCTTCCGGATTTCGAGGTGAAATTTTATCTGCTCTGCAATTGGGAAGCATTATTCGGGGAAATATTAATCTCGATAATTTGCAATTTAAAATAGCAAACAGAACGACTGCGAAAAGCTATGCAAGTTCGGCTGATTTTCGAATACCTCAGACAATACCTCAAGTTAATAATTATTACAGCCGTAATCCATACGGTTACTTGCTTGGAGAATTTATTTTACTGAGATTTTGTGCATGACATAGAACCGTGATTATGAGCGAAATATTCGAATATTGTGATAACGTTACATGAACATAATCAACGAAACACTTCAAAGGTTCGCTACAACGCCGGAATAAAAATTCCGAAAGGAAAAAATTTCCAAATAAATTTGCACGATTTTTATATGATGCTCTATAAGATAAATTCATCACTGTCGTGGATGTACTTATCGATCAATTCGAGAAAAAAATCGTCTCAGACGCGTTTCCTGAACGAGAAGTGCAAAGCGATTGCTGATGAGAAGTAAGAAACGAAGGCTTTCACGAGAAAAATTGTTTGACGAGAAATTGCGATAACAATTTTTGTGGGCAATTTTCAAAAAAAAAACACCAATCGCTCACACGTCTCAATAAATAATGCTGAAGTCATTTAGAAAATGTTACGAAAATGTTTAGGACTAAATAATTACGTGAAATGGTCCAAAATACTTCACTGATAGAATATTCAAACTAGGCTCACATTTCACACTGAACTTCTGTACAATGTTTTTCTTTAGGACTGCATTCAAATGGCTTTCTATTCGAGAGATGAATATTATCAAGTATTGAATGTCTCTTCATTGGGTGACACGATGACGAACGTGACGACGTACGTCTTGATTTCAACACATCAGCTGTGTTTCGTCGATTCATTCTCTCAGATTAAATTTCAACCATATAAACAACTTGATCATCGGCAACAGTTATCGGAGAGACATTCAGTTACTTCTGATTTACAAAAATAACTTCGAAAATATCATTGTCACCACTCGAGGCATAGTAGGCATAAGATGGGCATTTTATCGTTTGAAGATAAAAATAGACAGTCGAATAAGAATAAAGAATTATTTGAATGTATCCACATACGAATCGTTTCAATTAATAAATCTATCAATTTGTTTTTTTAACAATACTAACTTGGTTTAGTGATGCAGTACGAATAATGATCTTCGGATTTCGGTCATTATGTTTCAGTGATTGAGAATCAGAAACACCATAAAACTTAGACGACACTATAAAACATTCAAAATTCTCAGACGAATGAAATTTACCCTTCAAATCGCCTCATTTATCAACACTTTTTTGTGGGGAAAATCTCGAAGATTGAGACAGAATATCAACATTCCGATAAGCAGAAGCAGGTTCGTTCGAAATAACGCTTTGAATATGAATTTAAAGTACTTATTGTGTTGGAAGTATGTAAAGCTCAACGGGTTACCGCAATTCTAACATGCACTCATTGTTCTCGTTGCGAGGAACAAATCGAGAAATCATTTCAACGTTCTCGTTGCTTTCAATGCGACTTGACAATACTGTATTGAAAAGAACAACGTATTCTCTCTATATCAAAAGAGCAATTTCCAAAAGTCGGAATAACGTTGAGTCGTTTGAGTCAATGGTGTCCAGGAATATCAATTAGTTCCATACAATAAAACAGCACACGAGACCTCTTATAAATTGATACAGGCCCCTTGAAGCCGTGAACAACTGCTTAAATACAATAATTAGACGGATAGAAAACGCAGAATCAAGTCCAATCATCTAACTCCACTTTCAACAAATCCAAATGGTACGGAGGAAAACTGAAACTGAACGATTCTAATCGGTCGGTGCTTATTGAAGAGTGAATCTTAGTGGCTAACGATTGACACTCGAAATCTGTGTTGTCAATGGTCATCGAAAAGAATCTGTCGGTTGCCAAATGCACACAGAAACTACGGATTGTATAGTAATGTAGAGACCAATAAAACGCGATTGGATTCCGCATGGAAATACGACAAAATACATCAAATAACACATGAATCAAATAACACATGAAAAGCATTGAGTATCGGTAAAGAAATGAGGCATCATCATCACTGACGTTGCCAATCGAATCAAAATCAGTGGACTTGGAAGGAACAAACTGCGAAAAATACATTTCTGCTCGATTATTACAACGTTTCAATGTATTCTCTCATATTCCTAATAACAGGAACGAACACAAGCAGCAACAAACATGAAGAAAGAAAGCAGTGTTGCTCATGAATCTATGTCGGTGATATGAACAATAACACGATGAAAACGTTGAAAGTTTCAGTAAGCACCAGCAAAGCGTAGTGCGAGTGCGATAATGGTTGATGAAGCATTTTCGGAACGTTGAAAGAAGTATTCAGTGCAGACATTCTGCATGATTGAAAAGGTAGCACTAAGCAGTGGAATGCATCCGAGAAAAAACTCATTACACCTCAATTATCGTTCACGAATAAATTAACCGTTCTCAACGCGATACAATTACATGCATAAGTGCGGATAACATTGTCGTTTTGTTTTCGACGGCTTTTTCCGCCACGTCGCAGGAATGCACTATTGACACCCATCGAGTTAAGTGAAATCGGCTATCGGAATAACACAACGGCCTAACTCATCAAATTTCAAACTTCAGAAACGGAAACTTAAACGAATGATTTCAAAAGCCACAAAGTAAGAAGGTGTGAACAATGAAGAATGAACAAACTCCTCTCGAAGACGACGTATACTTTCCATTTCATCAAGTTTACGTTGACGTTCACGTTCTTCATATTGCGACATCAAATTCAAATAACCAACTCGATCATACAAATCAGAATCCAACTAAAAAGTGAAAACGTTTAGAAACGGACAATACGTAAACGACTCAATAAAATTCCTCAAAACCACAATCACAAATAATCGTATAAACGACCAGCATAAACAACGAATTGTTTGCAGTCGTGATGAATAACGACTGAGAAACCTCAGAATTTGATATGAAAAGAAACCTCAGAATATGAAAATTGTTTGCAGTCAGAAGATTTGATATGAAGAAAAGTATCAAATAATCGCTCTGATAAGAACACTGCTCACCTCATCCATTGCGGGCATCTTATTTGCATTATTCAACTCACTCATTGCATCCAATACTTCGATATTGTATTTAAATTGCTTCGAAGTGGGCGAAACACTCACGATTGTGTTACCTTTCGCAGTGGTCACTCGTCGTAACGGTAAACGATGAGGATTCTGTGATGCTTGCTGGAATGCGATTTAGATCGGTTTTGTGAACGAACAGAACGAAAATAACAAAGATACTGATGTTGATGAAATGAAATTGATTGCATGAAGAAGAGCGAATACAATCAAATCAAAACTGGAAGAAAGAAACACGAACAGATGGACTAAAATGTGGTTAGTTCAACGTCCAAAATAGGCAAACAAAACAAATGAAAGAAACGAAAGTTGGCAACAGTCACAGTAGTCAGTTGGTATTCATGCAGCAATTATGAAAATCATTGACGGTTTCCTCTTTTGCTGAAGGTTATTATTAGTTTTTGATTGAAATTTCAATGATTAAATGCCAGCGAGCATTGCCATTTCGACAACAACTGTTATTCAAAACTAAAGGTGAGCGCGATTGGTGACAATGAAGAGAAAAAAGTATCGCATAAACGTTACGACGGCTTTATAAATTGCATATGCAAAATTGCGACCATAATTTTGGGGAGTAATTATCATACACTCTCGCAAAAGCATTTCGTTCTCTTCGAATCGTTTATATCGCGAAATGATTTATTTTCGAAACCAACATCATAAACATCTATTAAACCTATCTATAGGTGCGTGGTGCTATATAAATAAGTAATAATGGAAGATATATGCAAAATTTGATGGATGAAATTAAATGGCATGAGTTCATTTCCAGAAATCCTAGATAAACACACACTTATTTACGCGAATATCTTACGCATGAATTACAATGGAGAAAGCATAAGCACTACATGAAAACAATCATATTTTGGGATTGTGCTTTATAAATACTCAACATCAAATATTTAATCGAACCTCACTCACATTGCATGAATGATGAAAATAATCGCATTACTATGAATAGCATGATCGTGAATGAAGACTTACTAACATAAGGACACTTATAAAGACTTCGCTATCGGTGATAGCTGATTTATCAAGCGAGTGAATCAAATGATCGTATTATGATTTATGCTCGAGCAGATGATGATTACAGAAACGTCTCTTATGCAAATCTCAGTTTCTACTCACTACAATACAACCTTTGAGCAATCTTTAGAGTGAGGTGATGAAGAAGTATTCAAATCGTTTTTAAACGACCAAATAGAAAAAGTAACAGTTTTATTTCATTCATAAGTGCAAAAATAGAACATTTTAAAAGATCGAAGAAATGTTGTAGCAGAACAGAGCAAATGATATGAATTGATGAGTGATGCTGATAATTGACAATAAATTCAATCGATCTGATTCAGTGATGTGCAATGGAAGAAACGAATCAATGAACAAACCTTGTATTCTTCAAAGGAACTCTCGAATCCACACGCAATACACGTAAGTGATGAATCTCGAGGTGATATGAATGCATGCATTGAATCACACTGCACACACTTCACACGAATATGACCAGCATACGGCTAAATTTACATATTCAGTTTTGTTGTCGGCAATTAACTGCACATGACAGCGATTGATAACTGCTGCTAAATTAGGCGCAAATTTTTGACCAAAAAATGATCTTTCAGATATTATTCAGAATTTTCGAGGGAGGAATATGACAAAACGAATTATTCAAATTACTCAAATGCATAGTTTAATTACCACTGAACAATGCACCAAGGATTTTTTGCATAATAGGAATTCGAAAAGACTTTTGTTAGCAGAATGAATACACTTTTGAAGAGCAGAGTAACGAAAAGTTGAGAGTGAAGTTCGATGAGAAGTTAAGTTCATGAACGCATATAACATTGATTTCTAGAACAACCGAAAACGTTGTCTTCACTTTCAGCCCTTTTTGCTGAACGTGATCGCTTCAAGTACAAACACAACGCACCGTTAACCTGAACGGTATTCCCAAATCACACAATGCGTCCATAATTTCAGTTCTCGTCGGTCGGGCACCACCACTACCATCCTGATAAAGTGGAACTAATTGTGTTGGCTGAAAATTCATTTCTGAGAAAAACATTTCAAAAGCAAAATTGGCTTCTGCTTGTCGATTGAATCTCAATTGTTTTTGAGACCATAGAAGGAATCTCTCTGACTGCACCAAATTAAATCGAAAAGAAGAATTAATGAAATGACTATATAATAGAGTGCAACTTCGGTTTACGAGCACGATTCCTTCAAATATTCAAAAATAATCCAGACTTGTCGCAAAGCGAAACATTCGCACACCTGATGCCAACATACATGATGAAATTATTAGGAAGGAAATGTTATGTTCACCATCGAGACAATTACAAAAAGCTGAAAGAATTATTGAAGCACAGTGATTAAAATATACTGACGTGATGTTGTTTTAGTATGGTCATGTCATTTTGACGTTTCTGTGATAACGCCTCACTGATATCGTGAACAAGCGCATCGAGGGGAGGTCGTGCGCTTGAAGCATTCCGTTTCTGCAACGTAAACCCTCATACATAATCTTATGAACATATGAGATCTTTTAGTTGGTGAATTCAGAGACTAGAATTTGGTTTCTTCACAAAGTGTTGGTATGAAAAGAAATGATTAGTTTTTCGTTCACTGAACGTATGCTGAACTGGAATAAACACATTCATATGATTTATGACATAATGTTTTAGTTTTTTATGGCTATGAATCGAGCGATTTGGAAACTTCATCAAAAAGCAACACCAATGAAATACCGCCTCCCGCTCGCTATTGTTGTTCGTTCAGTGGACAATAACCAATTTATACTGCTCGGAAGCTTCAAGAAGCCCATGAAGTAGGTTGATTCTACCTTGATTAACGCATAATTGCTCTCAACCAGTATATACTCTTACTAGTCAAGCACTGGCAAGTGCCCTCACGGTAACCAAATTATGGTCAAAAAATATCGTCAACTGAAGAGAGGGAGGGCAGAGGCATATGTTTCAGAAGAATTATCGGATACCGGATGGAAGTTTGGTAAACGAAGCGGATGTACTCGATGTTCGTGAATAACGATCGTGTTGATAGAACGTGAGCATGAGGCGATCGCTTTGTACGTGCACATTGTCTTCATTGTGATCGATCGCCGAATAAATGTTCGTTTGATTACGGATAAACTTTGAGAGATATAAATCAGTTCATCAATAAATAAATCATCGCTTCTTTTTGGGTTCGTGCATGAGGAATCTAAAATCTGATCACTAAATTCAATGAGCGAGAGCATCAACAGCATTGAATCAAGAAGAATATCTGTTATGATATACGGCTGTGGATCATGACAATTATTCAATCACAGATGCGACGGTATTTTCCACAATCATGAGATCAAGGAGAGTGCACCAATAGAGATTGCACGATGTCTTATTGTTAGCGTAACGATCTGTAACAAATGTTTCCAATGCCATGAAAAGCACTGATTGACGGGATAGGACATTTCGAATATTCGAACACATTTTCGAATATCTATTAATATGAAGATATTCGAACAGACTGAATCCGAATGTTGTGTGGATGTAGTGAATCGAAGTAAGGTGAATGTTAACTGGGGAAAGCAATCAAAACTTGTGCAAAAGCATCACATCACGGCTCTGAGTACTGGATGACTGCTACTACGCTTCCAAATAGCCATATTTGATTTGAATGAAAACAATCACGAAAAGAGAAAGAACACGAACCGAAGCAAGGAATTTTTATTCATTCACGATTGTTTGGTTGCATTTGGCAAAATTGATTTAATTTAAACATTACAATGGGCACTCGAACCATGAAACACTTACAGAGAGAGATGATCCGTGACAAAGTAAGTGAGTACTTGAACTTATCAGTTCAATTTGACGATAATATTTGTCGTGATATTATCTGTGTTCGTTTACAATTGTCACACCGATCAATCACTTACAATACGATTCTGAGATAGCAAATATCGAAATTTCACAGAAAGTTACCAATTCGTTTACAATACACCAATTTAGAATATAACATTCAAAAGTTGCTTTCGAATATATAAACAGTTCATCGCAAAGATTAAAATACAATAAAAGTCATGTAATAATCTCGATTGCAAATTACAAGTGATTTCACTTTAAGAAATGAGGAGGCATCTAAAGCAACAACGATGAAAAAAGCTAATGGAAAGCAATTTTCCGACCGATGAGGCGATTTGAGGAGAGCGTAAGAGTAGAATGTGCTGGGAGAAGTATAAAAATAGTTTTCGTTAAATATTGAAATTTTAAATATTTTGCGACCAGTGAATGATTGAAAAACAGAACCGGAATGAACGTTACTTTATCAATTTTAAACTTCAATAGATGAATTTGAAGATATTACTCTATGTTTAGAGATTTTCATTATATCACTCCAACTCAAACAAGTTCTGTCATGTGTAATCCATCGAGAACAAATATCCAAAAATTGAACAAAAAGTTTCCAAATATTCATTGCAGTGATGATGCAATTCCCTAGCAATTAATCACTTTACAAATTCATACATCCTTTCAAAAATGATCAGCGATGATGAGTGAAGACATAAATATCACAATAATGAACAGTTTGAATATGAAATTCAGCAAACTAAAACATTAGCTGTAACTTCGAAAAGAAATAGACCCGACGAAGAATATCGAATAAATTGTGTTTTCTTTCAGTTGGCATAAACATCTTCAAAATGATGCGCAAATATAACAGAATTCGAAAATGGTCAGACGGTGATCCTATGAGGAATGAATGACTGACTTCATCTATAAACTGAATATTGACGACATATACAAACGTTCAATGAGAATTGTATGAAATGAGCAGAGAATAGCGCCAAAATACAGCGACGGTGATGAGTGTCCTCGAAATGTTTGCGATCAATGAGTGACTTATTCGAGGAAAATATGCACTGAATGGAGGATTACCGATTGACTGAAGATTCGACAATATGAAAGACCAATTTGCGATTGAAACAAGAACCATTTGCAGGAACATAACATTTAGGCTCGAATACACAACTTTAAATCAATTAACATTGTTTCATATTTACGCTCAGATTCATTAGAATAAAACAAGGCACATATTATTACAATTTCATGAAATATGCAGAATCGATTTCGAATGAAAATGAACCGAACTGAATTAATTCAAAACGATCACCGAACTGAGCGAACCACTAAAAACGCATACAAAACATGAGATGTAATCGAAACAAATGTGCATCCAGCACGTACAGGTATTGTGAATATGTATAATTCTAATAAAACAAGATTCACCGCAAACAAAATTATACAAATGAGACGAATGAAATGAGCTGTAGAAACGAGTGAAATTAGGGATGCGAAACGAACTTTCTCGAAGCGAATTCATTAAAAAAACGTTGAGAGATAATCACGAAACAAAATGACAAACAGTAAATCAATGATTGAAACAGCGTAGATCTGTGTGAAGAGAATTTGACTAGCTCGGGATTACTTCGAACATGAATAATACCTAGAACTAAGAGGTGAGTGAAAGCAATAAACACATACATTTACGAGTCTGTGCAAAGGTTGAAGAAAATCTACCTAGAAAATGAGTCGACGAGTGCGGCGAAATGAAATGAAACACCGATAAATTACTTATTTTGATCAAAATACTGATAAGAGAACGGCAAAAAAGCTCAATAAATACTCCGTTTGCCTGGAATAAAGTTTTCCGTTTGAGATGAAAAACAATTTCAAAGAATTCGGAACATAATTCGACGTTTTTTTGACGATCCATTGAAAAAACAAAAAATCTATGCCATAAAATCATGTATCAAAATCTCAAATAAAACGTAGATGTATGCAAACTGTGAAATATTTCACAATGAAGATGTGATTAAGTCTGGAAAATTTCTACAGGAACGAAGATGGATGTAATCAGAAAAGGAACACCATGGTTTTGATTGATAATGCAGATTTCTCAGATTAACAAGTTTTTTTTTTTGAAACTCTCGTCGAAAAGAATTTTTGCAAACAAAAGTATGCAGAATCCATTTTTGAAGAGAATTAACCAAACTGAATTCTAGTAAGAAAATTTCAAAACAAAGATTTCTAAAAAAACCTGGAATTTTCTCAAACCTTTCTATACATAACGGTAGGTAACGGAAGCAAAACATACACAAACGTGGTTGATTATATTCCGGATAAAACGAAACTATTAAAAAAGCGAATCATCATGATTAAAAAACCTGGCTGATATTTGACAGAAGATGTCCATTATCCAGTTCGCAAAGTAATTCTTGGAAAAAATGGATCGCAATTAAGAATTTTCATTTCGTTCTTCAGAAATCAGAATTTCGGAATTGAATTTTATCAACCTAGAATGGCCGACTAGAGAAGATTATATATGCCGTCCACCGGGAATACTTCAACACCAGCTACTGGACGACATTCAAAAAATGTTGGCTTTCCACTGTAGTTGTCCTGAAGCAATGGATTTCTTTAAAGATTTTCTTTCAGAGGACAAATTTCTAAGCAATCTTAACGTTTTGAATAACGTCTCAATTGTTCATCTTCTCAAAATGTTCAGCTAACTCAACGCATAATATGAATCCAATAAAAGAATGAAGATTAAGAATTCGTTAACAACAAACCGCTTTATAACTCACCATCATCAATGCATCGGTAAAAAAATGAGAATAGCTTCATATTCAAGAACATATCTAAACCAAATTATTCCCCAAATAGATTATAAAAATAAATTTCAAAAATATGAAAAAATCACCTTAATATACTTCTTGAGTGTTTCTAATTTGTCCTTCCTCAGCATTGTAATCGTACAACCACCAAATCCTCCACCTGTCATTCTACTTCCGAAAACTCCATCGACACTCAACGCCAACTTCACCAATTCGTCCAATTCATCGCATGACACTCGGTAACGATCCCTTAAACGTTATTTCAGTTTAATTCGCAATCATCCAGTTCAATCTGCATGAATAAGCATGAAAATGACAAACATTAAACAACAGTAATACCTCAAAGAAGCGTGACTTTCATTCATCAGATTGCCAAACTTCAAAAGATCGTTATCCAACAAAGCGTTCGCAGCTTCATTCGCTCTTCGAGTTTCACTCACAACGTGCAACGCATGTTTCATTTGAATTTCATCCAACACTGCCGAATTTTCTGAAAATTAAAATGTTTCATTTCAATTGAGTAACTTCGAAGCAGAAGCCTGCTAAGTGACAAATCAGGAACACATAAATGAAGTTGTTATAAAAGTTCTTACCGATTCTTACCGACCTTTTCGTTGCAAATACTCACTAGTGCTCTACTAGTGCAGCTAAGACACACCCTTCATGATAAACGATGCAGAATTCATCTTTCAAAACAAACCAATGAGTGCATCCTCGCGAATATGTCGCCATGATTTGCAGTCGAGTTTCTTGAGAGCATTTTCTACGGATTCCTTTCGATTACTATATTCAGAGTTCGCCAATTTATGCCGCACACCACAGTCAGTTACCAAAAAGGTTGTATCGTCACCCGCACAAATCGGTACTGATTCAGCAGTTAGATTCCTTAAATTTCGCATCTGAATAATTGGCGAATATCTTTGCGGAAAAGCTTTAATGTTCCAAAAAGAAAAGTAATTTGCTATCAGTACCATTCAAGAATTAACAAGAGACTGACTTTCACTCGTGAATGGTGTCAAAATGAGTAAATCAACAGTTGTACACTTCTCAGAATCTCAATTAACAAACCAACAATCGATTTTGAGTGCATGACCCTTTTCAGCAAGACAAACAACCATCTGATCCATGATACCGCACGGAACGTGAGCGAATATATTTTCGGCACGTCGACACATCACCGCACAATCTTCTCTTCTGTAAATTATGGATTGCATTTACTGATTCACTGTCTCCACGATAAAATAATCAATATACAAAACAAATTGTCAAAGACATTTCAGAATTCGAATAGAATGAAACGAAAGCAATTCATCTGATAATCGAGCACGTGGATCAACAGCCTCAAAAAATTATCCGATCAAATTTGATATTCACACTCCACACTGAGAATGTCTCGAATCAAAATGTAACTATAATGTAAAGCGTACTACAACACTGCCATCAAAAATGAGAATTAGGCAAAAATAAGATGGAATATCATTTATAGTCAAACATTCATAACCTCAGTTTGACAGAAATCATCAGTAATTTGGTAAAAGATACGTTTGAAAAAGGTGAAAAATATGTACGGTATGTGAAAAAATAATGTGAAAACGGTATGTGAAAAAATAATCATCGACAGCCAATGTACGAGAATTTCGTTAACGAATAATAAGAATGGTACTTACCTCATTTCATCATCGTCGATAAATTCGATGAGCTGTCTCAAGAAGAAAAGCACTGCGAGCTCAAGAGCAGCCGAACTGCTCAAGCCGCCACCGAGAGGAATCGTTGACTCGATGACGATATCGACATCCTGCGAATGAGGATACAACGCCAGTACACCACGAATATAACCACACCACGTTGGCTCACTGCTATCAACGTTCTGCAACACTTTCATCACATTCAAACTTTCAAAATGTTGATGGCTGCCGCCATTTTTGAGCACTCCCTCAAGACATGATATCTCACTTCTCGATTGTCATACGGACGCATAATTTTGGCAATTTCATCGAAACTGCCACTATACACCATCGTATAACCGCGTGTTGGATCCTTCGCTTTCCTTCCGTAAACCATCGTATACAGTGGAATTGCCTAAATACACTGTTGAGACAATGTGATTGTAAATTTGAATTGTAAATGAATTCCGTGAATTAATTTCATATTTCGAATCGAACAAATAAAGCAACAATTTGTGTGTCGTTGACACAATTTTCTCAAAAAATCCAAATCTGACATTAAAATTGCTCAGACAGCAGTACGACCTAACACCAGACACACTACGCTTACGATATTCATTCAAACTACCCGACGTTAAAAAATCCAACCAAAGCAAAATAATCCGACAAATGAACATTTTTACTGATTCGTAAACAAACCGATAGCTTATCATCATCTGAATGAGTGAGAAACTTCAAAGGTGAATGCGAAGTGAATAACTGTTTCAGATTACATTCTACGAACATTAGCTTTTAAAGCTGATTCGAAGAGTACTCTGCGAGTAAGTGTTCAATTGACGAATGTAGCTAACCATAGGAAGTACGAAACCGTCGCAGTAATCGACATGCTCTCCGATCAGATTGACCCTAGCCGGTGCCACTGCACAGAACATCTCGTCGTTACTCGACTCTCCGAAGTGTCGTTCGAACGAGGCGCGACATTGTTCTAGCAACGTTTTTTTAGTGTTCAACGTCTCTTCATCGTCGCATAGCACTATTGCCGCACCACCTAAAATCATTCACTCGACTCTTTCCGGAAATAACCCCAACTTAAAAAAAAATCCAATTTAACTTTTAAAAATTTAAATTTAATCCAACTCATTTTTTTAAAACTAAAGCACTACAGAAATGTGGGAATGTCAGCCGCAACACTAGGGTTGATTCTACACCATTTAACAATTCATTCAAATCAACTCAGAACCACATCACAAATTTTCTAGGAAATACGCCATTTTCATTTATTCCTCACATTCATAGTTCTGTCTTGAGAATTCAAATCTGACAAATTGAAAACGAACTTATGCAAATGAATCGCGATGGTAAAATGTCTCACTATCAGAAAGTTGTTCATGACATATGAGAGAATGTTTTCAACAAGACAGCAACAATGATTCTCTTCCACAGATCATTTTTCAGTGTGATCATCTCATAAATCAAAATTGTGAAAGAAAATGAACATCATAAAGGTTTTTTCTACCACGAAACTTTAACAGTGTCTTTAATTTCTTCCATATAAATGACGTAATCCCTGGAAATATTTATACAACATTCATCAGTTTTTCCTATTCCTTCTTCTTGCTTTCAATTCTCCTTCCCTCAAGAGTATCTTTGAAAAATAATTTGATGATCTAAACATATACAAACTGATAAGTTTCTTCAGAATACAACTCTTCTTTCCAAACTATAGTCAGAAACTAGTCCAATAGTAAAAATTACCAGTGAAAAATGAAAACAGTGTTTTTTCGATGTGTTTTCCTCTAAGCAATTAACGTTATTGAGTATCGTTTATAAAAGCATTCATCTATTCAATACTGCACTGAACTTTATCATCATTTGAATTTTCATTTTTTGGAATACTCCACAAAATATGAATCAAGAATCAATTAATGGAAAGTCGCACTACAGAAGACATTGATGAATGTTAGCTATTTTTATGATTGTATCAATTGTGGAATAGATGGAATACTTATGGGTTTTCATTAAATTTTGATGGCATTCATACTGAGTAACCACAAAAGATGCACTCAAAAACTATCATGAATAATCTTCGCGACCTTCAAATACTTTTGCAACAAAAATTTTCAGTTTTTATCAGTTACAATCAATATCACAATTAATATTATAATATCGTCATTGACCAACCGCAATACTTTACTCAAAGTGTATCTAAACGACAATTCGAATTGATATTGTGTAATACCTCGCTGATGTTTACTTATGTGGTTTATGAGAGGCTGGTACCAGTTTAATAATGCTCTACCGACTAAACCTTCTCTGACCATGTGTAAAAGTTGACTGTTTCGGTTACGTGAGGTGATTCATCGCTTTCACATACATTAATTTCATGGTTTATACTCATGATGATTCAAAACAGTTCTTTCTTAAGATTTAAATGGTTCGGTATTATTACTCTTTATATCATTGCAAGTAAATTTCGGGTAATGGTAATAATGAGGATGATACCAAAAAAAGTCAACGTGGCCTGTTTCATGTTTCAATCACTACCAGTCATATTTGCAATAAACACTGCATTCAATTGACCGAACAATCGATAACTACAGCCCAGTGTCACTACAAAGTAAACATTTGGGATGTGTTCGTTTCTGATTGAACAGATGCTGAACAAGGCACAAAAACAAAGGCACGAGTCTCAGCTCACCGGACATAGTGCGACGATTCCAACGAATAATCAACGAGATTGCTGGCAAGACGATGACACGCACAACTGCACTGAATGCCTGCGGTTGTTGCACTGCAATGGAAATGCTATCAATAAACGAACAAATGAAACAGTTCAATAAAGCCGACCGAATATTGAAAGTATTTTTATTGCAATCGATAAAACAAACGCAAATCCAACACCATTCAAATGACGACATCTGAAAATGAAACGTAGTCGAAACCGAAACAAATTTTAATACTGCAATATAAACGTCTCGAATAAAAGCACTGTCTGATCGATACGTTTCAGTGTATGAACGAACGAACATATGAGCGAACTATCACAATCAGTGCCATCCATCCATCGTTCGATGCTACTTACGCACGTATTCAATAAACTTCAACTGCTCACTGAATAAATGAACGAAGAGTGAATAAAAACGATCGAATGCAAACGTGCAACAATCCCGTACGGGTGATGCATAACAAAACTAAATTCCTACAATATCTTATTCAATAATAATCATCACTATTCTCATTATATCTCTCATGACAACCCGATTTTGTACTTACCTTTACTGGCTTTTCTTATCGTCTGATAGCATATCATATCATTTATCAAGCATACACGTGTGGAATACAATACCGAAACATTCGCTCTATGCCGTTCTCATTGTTGGTGGTGAGAAAAGCATAGAATGAATGTGCTGAGAGCGGTGTTTTTTTATCAATCATTAAAATCACTCATGAACTCGGATTTTGAGAATGTTTAATGTAGAGGATTTTTCTGTTGCAAAAAAAGATAAATTCGATGTGGATGAAAAATGATAAAGCGAAGAATATGATTCTGAATGTCAGGGAAATGGCAACAGATTCAAAACTGATCGATCGAAATGCATGTTCCTTGCATGTTCTAAAAAGCATACCAACGATCGACTATTCTTCACAATTACAACTAAAACAACACGATTTGTGACGGTGTTTTCGAGTGCGTTTCACTGAATATTTAAATAGAAATCGATTGAAGTGGTTGATGTTGAAGTGCCGTTTTTTGTATCATCTTTTGTTGAGCCGAGCGAGTATTGAGCGATTGGCAGCAATGCTCATCGAGTGATTGCAGCACGCAGCACTTTTCGGATGGCACCTTTTAAGCCGTTACTTTGTGCATTTTTCTTTCAGTTTTTGTGACCGTGAATGAATGTAATGCATTTTAACACCAGTCCACCAATATTCACTATTCAAAGTCTTCTCCCTAAGAGCATTTTAAATTCAATTTTCACGACAATTTTCATTCATTTCAGCTAAGGGTATGTGCTGTGATGGCAACGGATTATCATCTGATGAACTTCAAAAAATAAAAAAAAAACCAAATGAAAACGCAAATCAATGAAAACCAACAAAAAAAAAACTCAAAACATCTCTCCTTCTCATCGTCCACTCACCAAATATCCATCCAAACAACAAAAAAGTACTCAATATTACCGTATAACAACATACATAATTAATGATTGTCTCAACAAAAATTCATTATCGGTTCAATAATCACTTCAATAAAGACGTCTCTTCTCAATCTATTCAAAATAATCAATGTCCACCACCCACTTTCAAGAACCATCACTATGATTGCAGCATTCCCATATCGCTCATTTATTTTTGTTGCCATCATAACCTGGTTTACTGCAGATATTCCACTCACTCAATCGATCAATGATAATATCGCTGTTATTAAAGCATTCATTCACTTCTATTCACGCCTCAGTCTTACGTTCGTGTAAATCACACTATGAAATTCCATACGCAACCGCCGAGAAGAACAAAAAAACAATGTATCAGAAAATAATGACTGTTGTGACTGTGCGTTGCAGTCACAACAGATGTGTGCCTTACTTTAAAACACAACACTTTAGTGCCTTCAATGAAACGAGATGAAGTGATCAAATCGTTCCGGAAATCATAAAAGATGCCCATCGAAGACTGCTCCAGTGAATAGTAATATTTTGAATTATGGCAATTTATTAATAATATAAATGATGAATTGCGTTTTACTGCACACCACTTAAATAATCGTTCACTCGCAACGTAACCACAACGACAATGTAAAGTGGAATGGATGTATCAGTGCACATCGGTGTACTGCAGCTGTTCAGTTAAGCTTGAGTCTAGACACAGGACTACGCAGAAGCCAAAGAATGAGGCTGTCCCAGTCTCGATCCTTATTCAAATGGATAAAGTTAAAATACGCATGTATTTACGACTATATCGACAACACATTTTCAGACTGTTCAAAATGACCCAAGTTCTGTTACCCTGGCGACACAATTGTTTGGTGCTTATGGTGCGTTGAATGATAACTGAGGATAACCGCATGAACATTTTATTGGTCGAAAGGAAAAAAAAAAAACAGTTGAGCAGTTGAACGCATTATCATCGTTATCATTGCTGCAGTTCATATAAAGAATGACACTACATTTATGCCAACACAAATTTTGAAATTTTCTGTGTGGTAAAAGAAAATCAAAGAAAATCGCATCAAATTTTCCATAAAATTAATCACATCTAAATCATGCATATATTATATTTAAACAAAGAATTGCCATTCGTTCGCATTCTATTAATAAGAGAACATCTCACGATTAAACAGCTGTGGCGAGTAATTTAACGAAAGCCAAAATTCACCAATAACTCATCGATTTCACCGATAGAAACGTTTCAACAACACAGTACATTATTCAGCTTGATTACCTGAATCAAGAGCAGAGAAAGAGGTGAACATCGCTTACTTGAAAAGATACATGAGTGAATTAAACATGCATATCCACAATGAAGATATGCACAAACAAATGAAGATTCGAATAATGATTAAATGATCACATAGATTCATAATGCAAAGGAATGAAGGTAAAATTTTCGTCAAAAATCGCCTCAGAACACTCACTGATGTTCCACTTAATCAGCATCTTTGTTGTGAAGTTAATTCGAAGTTTGAAGCCATTGAAAACATTGCGGAATAAATTCACAAAGTGTTATGAAACGTCAGTTTAGAATTCGTTTTATAGTTAGCAATTCGAATATTTTTGCCAAAATTTTTGCTTGCAGCGGTGTACACCTTATTTTATGTCATCAACATATTCATTCATTCATCGGAAAATTTCGAACTGAGAATTTCAAATGAGCGATTTCAAAGCTCTCATTCATCAACTTATAAGGGCATATGAATGAACTACGTAAATCACTGATAATAGAAGTTTTACCATTAGACGACTAAATCGAAAAAGATCGCAATGCAAATATTTATTCAACGTTTCATTCCTATTATGGATCTGATTGTCGGAGGCGAATAAACGCTAACAGCTTTTGTGACAGTGAACATAATAATGAAAATAACATTTTGAGAAAGTCTGCTGGATATCATGAAAAATCGCGCTTTCCAAAGTTTCATTTCACACGGTATTAGCAGAAAGCGTTATTTGCAAGGTGGTCCAATAGTGAGAATGTGTTAGCTTTTTGGCGAAAATGGTTAAAAATCGCAAGTATATCTACTGAACTGAATGGAGTGAGAATGCAGTCTGGCTTGATTGACAGTAGAATAGCTTATTAAGGTCGAGCAAACACTCCCACGTCGACCAAACACTCCCAGGTTTTCAATGTCAGAACATGATTACATTGATATGGCGAAACTTGCAACGATTCGATTCATTCATTCATTCGCAAAATAATATACATTGATGAGAACACGGCAATAAAATAATTTACATACAAAATCAAAATAGACTCGACTCGTTTAACCAAATAATATTACTGAGGAAATAACAGAGCAAACAATCGAAATGAACAAATACAAAATGAGGTACGAAATAAGTCGAATAACGAAAAGAGCATCATCCATCAGGTTGTATTTATTCGCTTACTAATGAATAATCAAACAGCACATAAGTGTTCTAGAAGCGCACCGATATATGCTTATGTGATTGTTTGTAGTACGTTCGTTCATCTATCCAATTCAATCGCACTCCTTGAATGAGAATCAAATCTGAAGCATGACACAATCAGTGTTACAAACAAACCAACCATGCACACCTGATCAAAACGTTTAAAGCTGTCGCCTTATGCTCACACTTACATACATTGCCTTTCATTGTAAGTGCTTCATCTGATAGTGAAGTGAACCAATCAGGGAATAATTATACGGAAATTTGAACTTACGTCCAATCAGGGAATAATTATACGGAAATTTGAACTTACGTCTCCACTCCGCTTCCGTTCTGATTGAATTTATTCGCTAATTATCGTGAAAATTTGTTAGTCTTTTCGCTAGCTGTTCATCAACGATGGGATCGTTAATCCATAATTCATCCGTTGAATCCTTAATTAGACAAATTTGTTGAAGTATAAGAATTTGGTTTGTTTGAAAGAGATGAACTGTTGTTCATTATTATTGATAGGGAACAAATGCGAAAGCAGTGTGTTGACGAACGATTTGATTTGATAGTTTTCGATGATAATCAGTGAGGTTCACTGCAAATTTTATTTGCTGCATGATAGAGTGCATTTGCTTTGCTTGTCAATTTTCGCAAAACAGAAGCGATTCGCAAACAAACACACCCGAACTAGTGCACGAATAAAACCGACTAGATGTCCAACTGAACAAATATTACCTTACGATCAATCGTCCACCTGAGAATCGATTCAATATCATCATAATTTCCAGCACATGTCACCACTACAGTTTCTTGGCAAATTCTTGAATAGCCATCATATTAGAAATGTTCAATTTATATTGCGACAAAAACATGACAACATTAGACAATAAACAGTTACTGTTCGCATAAAACATTCGATTTCGTTTTGGATAAATTCACTTTTCGTTCAGTCAGAAATTTAACGCATACATGTACATCAACTACTGATGCTAATTTTTGCAAAATTCAAATTTATCAAAGTGCAAAATGATTTGGAGCAATTGCACAGCCGAGAGTTTGATAAGAGTCAAGAAAAAACAAACAAACCGTGTTGCTTGAGCACATTTAATCGACTTATCAGAAATTTTCATTTTCATGTCCAAAACCAACGTTATGCTGAAAGTGAGTTATCCTTCGTAGTTTCACAGTGATTTTGATTTGGCATAACCATGAACCTACTCATACGTAATTTCTAATGACAATAACATAGATAATAAGATATTTGCACCATAATTGCTCCTTCCTTCTATCTCGGAAACTTTATGAAACAAAGTTTTACAGTTTCATTCCTTGTGAATACTTATAATATACGTTCAATTCGTGTTACAAACAATGAGCTCTCTTCGGAACGATGAACAAATTGAAAATGATTCGAAAAAGTTAATCAAAAAATTGAAAACTAACGAATTCTCATTTGCATCCCTACAACTGCCACCAAATGCGGTGTCTTCTGAGAGGCTATTCGAATGTCGTACTCGTAACTCTGAAACAGATCACAGTGAACCAACACATACAAAGTGAAAATCTTGTGGAGAGTTATAACGAAACAGCACTGACATTTTAGCGGAAATAATACTCATATATTATTTTACCATCGCGTGGCGAATGTGCGAGAGTCTCTTCGAAATCGAGATCTTTTCGTCTCAATTTGAATGTCGACTCATCATGCCAAGCTTCATCAGACTGTTTGGATGACGACGATTGTGATAGTGATGCCACCGTATGATTTGATCCACCTGATGTTCGATTGGGATCCATACCTGTAACTGGAAGCTGAACTGAGATTTAATTCAGCAAGCCCAATAAGTACTCAAAACCTTTCACATGTAGATCAGTGATCATGAGTGATGAACTATAAAATACGATGTAAAATTATTTGCGAATTGCATTCAATCTTATGATGAAGAATTTCGGATGTGCATAAAATTAGGTACTTGCAGTAGACGTCGATGGCATTCGTTGATCACAACTTAACCGTGGGCAAGGTGATAGAGGAGCTGATGAGTCAGCAAGCACTGCATTTGAGGTCGACGCCATTGCATCTGTAAAATTTGATACGTGAATATGTTGACCTTAAGATGGATATTTCAGTCAACTTCGACACTTCGCGAGAAATGTTTCACCGAACTCAGTTAATTCAAGCATAATATCGAAGTGCATCATAATGTCATTTCATCTAGATCATCAGAAAGAATCCCATATTCATCTCGCATTAACAGAATCGTTACACAGTGATCATAACGCAGTCGAAGCATTTCATTACGAACTGATGCTGAGGAAACAATAACTAGCCGAATTGTTTCAAGCTGTTGCTTTTAAGAATGTGATTTTATGAGCAAAATGAAAAACAAGATGTGTTTGAGGTGACCGTCGGTTTCAGAATAAAGTTCGAAGAGATCATCGTATTCCATTGACACAACTGACGAGACTGATGACTTATGAACAGATGCGCGTGGATTCGTTGTGTTCGGTGGTGAGCAGTGACGAGAATCCGAAACATCGACGTTACCGACGTTCACTTCTTGTTGGTCATTGGTTAGCGTGAACACCGATGGTCGCACCTTTGGCACTAAACATTGCAATGCTTGTTCACATTTCCAAGTAATGCTCTTAGAACGTATTCGGACTCATATGCAATCGCTCGAATTCACTTTATGAACTCGACTGATTATTCCATAAGGGATCTATGTACTCGGATAGCACTTCAATCTCGAACGAATCTGGCACTGAACTCAAGTGAAAATGAGCTGAAGTGAATTTTCATAACCATCAAACAGTGTCAGCAAGTGGAAATAATAACCGGTCGAAAGAGGACAATTTTCGTTGTTGGTGTCGTCTGAAGAAAAAACCGATACGGCAGAATCACAGCTGAGTCGTTGACTCGTCGGAACAAGCAAACGATTGCGAGTTTCTGACTGCTCACCCCTTCAAGTGGAATTAACTCGAAATATTCTCACATCAGAGAAAATGATATCATTAGTTTGGAGTGCGCAATGAGTACGGCGTCTGAATGCTATACTGCGCATCATTCATCGTTTAAGTGCGTTTTCTCGATGTGGAACGAAACGATCAAAAGGTCAACGAATCAATCATTTCGTGGTACTTACGGATCAGGAAGAATATTCAACCGACAAACGTCAATTGAGACTGGGAGAGATGGACGAGGAAATTGCGATTTCGGTGAAGCAGTCTTTCGCAGACCTGAATATTGACTTCTTTTGCAAATGATGGAACATAGATAGCATGCGATCGCTTTTTCAATCAAATTTTTGGTCACCATAACAGCAAAATGAATCTCAATGCGGTAATTTTTGTCGCATCGTCGCAGCTTGATGCAATTCCAATATAAAGACAGCAGTATTGTGATCTATTGAATGCCATTAAACTATTCGTGAACTTTAACGGACTTCAACGACTATACTTTGAGATACACTGACTCAAATTATTCTGTAATATTTCAACGCTTGTTTTGCTGATCGCCAGTAGTTGTGCTGTTGACTGTCCACTGTTGAACTGCAGAAGTCGAGAGGATGAAGGTGGAATAATCAAACGACAACAATAAAATGTACGTGATTGTTCGGATACAGTGAAGAACAGCATACAACTATGTAACTCAATCATAAGCAAATTCTTAATTGAAAACACCTACGAATTTGTTCATAAGTTACTCGCATAAGATTTGAAATAGATAGCAGATCATTATGCAACACATCTAATGATAACATTCGACACTCACTGCTATATCGCTTTGTATTTTGATTCATAAACATCGATACTTTCCGTCCTTGCCGTTCCGCAGCTGGATACTCCGCAACACTGACCCTTTCGTCATGTCGAGTCTCTGATTCCGTTGGTATATAATAGGTGGGTAAGTGATGGATGGCACACACAGAACCTGACTTTGGCGACAAACGGAGTCCGGCTGGATACCTGAAAATAAAGTTCATTGCTGTGGTTGAATCTGGCGATAGACGTGACAAAAACAATAAAATGAAGATTCATTTCAAACTCAGAGAAAAGTTAGTCTGTCTTACTCTTGTACCGGCGGTGGTCGCAACAATTTTGAAGTATCATTTGCAGCTAAGTTCTTGACGTCATAGATAATCAAATAGCCATCATTTGTTCCTATCCAAATCTGTTCATGAACATACAAAACCATTGTTATTTCCATGTCTTGTCGACCATCCAAACACGTAAAACTGGGTCTTCTGAATAATCATTTTCAACTGTTAGTCATCTGCGTGAATCTCTTAAATATGATAAAGTCATTGTGCGATAAACAATCACATAAGTGATCGATCACTAACTTATGCGAATGATCAACCGAAATGTCGAATAAAAGTCTGCATTCGGAATTTCTCCACAACTGAACCAACGATGAATGTGCGGTGACAATCCAAACTCCATGCGGTGACTCAGTCATACAACGAATTTTTTCGAATAATGGCACTCCACTTCCACATGTGGCTGATGCGACATACACACATCTCAGTGTTGTTAACGACCTTAAAACTAGAGCGATAAATTTAGTCGCCAAACATAATTTCAAAAATATTTTGACAGGTTCAAAAACTGAATTCCGATGAGCAATTGATGCGCTGACTTCACTCTCATTGGAGCAATAACATTGGTCAAAGACGTTCGCAAGGTTTTGAGTTGGCGGAGAAAAGGTGACAAGTGATATAATGAAATGAAGCAGTGAAGTGCAACAGAATCGGGAAGAATGTTTCGAAATGAAGAACGTAACGGTATACTGAGCACAACAATTTTGCATGCAACTGCAAGACACAGTGTGTGATTCACGACAACAACATCGCTGATGGGTGCAGCACCGATCGGCAGATGATACAATTCCAGTTCGTTTGGAACGAGTTCCGTCACATTCTGCAAACGATGATTTGAAGCCGTTCACAAGCAAAGACACAAAAAACAGAACCAAGCGATTATAACGGTAACAAAAAATAAATTGATATCAACCATTTTACAAGTTTCATTGCGACATTCCATTCATAACGAGTTCTGCGTGACTGTTTGATTCACAAAATAAGCTTTGCAGTCGAATAATTAAGCGATCTACCTCAATAACGGTCAGTGTTCCACTGGCAAGCGCTGCATAGAGATGCTCGTCGTAATGAAGTAATTTCAGTGGAACATCGTTCAACTTCAATTCCCACAGAATTTCACTGAAAGTGAGTTGTTTCGAATGATTATTTCAACTCGGTCTCACTGCGATTCCATTTCAAAGTTTCACATCCGAATGAATTGACATCACTGAGGGAATCAGCATGAAGAGGACAAGGAAAGATCTGATCTTTTATTCATTGCATTGTAATGCATTCATTCATTTGAAACTGTTCTAATTTATAAACTGAACTGGAAACTATTTGACGATTTCATATCGGAAAAATGGGCTGAGAGATTTGTATCCTTTTTGTCGAAACAAAGAGCAGAGTAGTAGCGTTTGGTTAGGCTTGGGAATAGATTACAATGAATGAACAGTTTTTTGCGTTAATTTTCATTTCAATTTGATCGTAAATGCACAGAAGGCAGCAAGTTGAGAGAAAACGAACACATTCAAGCCTTTGATATGAACCGCAACAATATACGCAGATAGTAGGGATAGAAACGCGATATCTTCGTCTGGAGCGATCATCGAAAGAATGCGACATTCGAACTGAAAACAGCAATAAAATTTCGCTGATTGCTTTTCATTATTTCGCAGCGCATCAACGATAGAAATGCACAACCTTCTTTGATCTTCACAGTATTCATTCAACAAAACTGATTGCAAATATCTTCAAAGGGTTAGCACGATTTAATGTGTGCGTTAACACTAGTTACTCTGTGGTAATCATACTCGACTCGCCTCATGGTCTAATTTTTGCAAAGTTGAAGTGGTAGCGGTTATAGTGAATCGTGAAACAATTCCTTTCGTTTGGTTTCCAGCGCAAATATAGCCACACCCTTGCTTGGCACCGCAGAACGTTACTAATTCAATGACGTAACCATCATTCAGATTTGGTTTCGCTGTCTGTAATAATGATCGAAAATCAAAACTCAAACATTTGAGATCTATAAATATTCATTTTTTGAGCCTGTCACTGTAGAATTTACAGCGTCTCGAGGTTGAAAAATGAATGCAGTTGCAACATAACAGTTATTGGATCCTATCCTCGTGATGCTCCGTTATATTTCATGAAATTAACCGTAATAACAGTCAACCAGAAATCAGAACAAATACCGTATCGCTGAAAAAAGTGTTATAAAAAGCTCTAGTCGTTTATAAATTAATGTTCATGGTTAGTAACGACGAATTGGCATCGAATGAGTCAGAAGAAGATTTTTTTTAGCTGGCAGCGATAAGGTTACATTAATGATGTTCATATCACAAGGCACCGAGCCTTTGCAAATTCGTAACGTACAATCAAATGCACCATAAAACATTTTTGCACAACAACAAATAATACTGCCTCGTGATATTTGCTCGCGAACTGATTGCCATTTTAAAACAACTCGTTATCCGAGCGAATGACATGCAGGTTTGGGACATTTAACGTTTTATTGAAGCAGTATTTAAGAGGCGTTTATGCGATAACGATTATTCAATTGAACCGGGGAAGTGAAGGTTATGAAACAATCAAGAGTAAAGTTTTGACGAACCGTACTGAGACATTGACGAAGTTGTTTACGTCGACTGAGACGTTCCTCAAGAACTGCCAAATAAGCTCGTTGCTTTTGCTCAATTGTATATCGTGACGGGAAAGGCTGCGTAGCATCGAATGCCAACTTTAAATCAACGGTTCTATGATTTAGTGGTATTTTGATTCAAATGCTATCGTTATTATTTATCAGTGGTGATTTGAATGCCTCGACAAACATTGCTCACTCAGTCACCTCCTTGTGCAAGCAATAGTAAATGTGTTGTTTGCGAGAATTCCGAGATATCCAGCAAAAATGGAGTGTTTTGGAGTAGTATGGATAATGATACAAAAATCTTTCAGATTCAAGTAACCTCACATATGACATGAATACAACAAATCAGATTTTTCCATGGGAACCTTTGAAAGGAAAGTTTGATTTCAAAAAACGAACTTTACATAATCCTTCGTGGTCATACGTAAGTCGAACGGATGCTTTCAGTATCTTCATAACCGAAATGGTGTCTGTCCTTTGTAGTACTTCATTTTCATGTATTGAAAGAAGAGCGATTGCGAAACGAAATAAAACCTTCGGCCCTTCCAGAAGAAAGCAATCCCATATGCGTATCATTGTCTGCAGAATACTTTCAGACATTCCCACTCAATTTCAGACAATTTCAATTAAGGTGAATAAAAATTTAGCGACTCTTCGAAGGTAGAGGACTGTTAATTATAAATATTCTCAGATTTGAAAGGTTGTAAATACATGCAAGTGCACAGTTACTTTCATTGTTTTCATCTGAATTACGAAATGTTTTCAAAAATTGCACATAATGCAGTTCAAGAAAAAAAAATCACATCATACAAAGGAGAGAGACACTTGAGTGCGATCATAAATGGAAGTCCGAAAAAAAAAACAGGAATAAGCGATAACTTTTACAGCGATTATGAGGTACGTTTCTTCTCGCATTCAAGTGCTTTTCTGTGCACAAAAAGAATTTGAAACGCAAGGCTGATTATGAGTGATAAATGGAATGCTGGAAGTTATTCCAACAATCAACACTTTTATCTACATCACACTATTGATAGAACAAGCTGCGATCGCACCAATCTCATTACTCATTACTATTCACTCGTCGATAATTTCGGGGGAGATGTCAGTCACTATCTCACAGCGTGATTTGGTTTATCGATAGATGAATCCTTGTGGAAGTTCTCAGGTGCAAGTAATTATTTTCGGTACTTGAGGAATGAACTTCTTGTAGATGAATAATCAAAAACACATTAGAGTCTAATCATAACACTGGTGAGTTATGTTCGTAACAAACGAATGTGAGTGAATGCAGAAATTAATTGTTGCTTATGCTTCATTCATTCGATACCATGCAAACTCATTGTTGACGTTGCAGATGCCTCATTCTCAGAAGTTAATTCGCAAGAACGTCAAAACATTTTGAACATGTTTGTGTTGCGGGCAAAGGCGTTGAATGCACTTGGCACTCAAATAGTCAGCTGTGAGAATGAGTTTCGCACAAAGTAATCGAACTTAACAGTTTACCTTCAAATTTCGAATGCGATTATTTTTTACAATATTGCAGATTTGAAGGATTAAACTTTCAACACTCCCAGCTGCTCGCTCGCAGCCAAGCTAAAAACGGAATCTACAACGTGCGATTGTGAGGCTATAAAACACCCATAAATATGCAAATATATTTAATGTTGTTTTTGCTGAGGAATGAATGCTTTTTGATGAAGGCATCAAAAAAAAAAACCCGAAAAAATGCGCTGTTGTGATGAATGTTTTTTGTGTTCGATATGTATGTGATATATTTTACGTTAGCTGTTCGCATCGATAAACTATCAATAAAACATAATATCAACAATCCTTCTCGTATCGGTTCATACTGTTGATGATGATGATGATGATGATACAAATTGCAATGCTTTCAACAACTATCTCTTATCTTGCTTCACAACTCCCGCCAATCGGGTATCATTAGTGTCCTTTGCTTATTTCATTGGTCAGTTACTTGCTAATCACCTCCCAGCCTCTTCAGCCATCAATCAATTTTATCAGTCGTCATATGACCATGATTGATATCCTAGTGCTTTTAAGTGAACTTGATTGTTAGAAATCGATCGGAGCCAGAGATTTCATCAGCATTTATTCACATCGCATCAATTCTAAATCTAAAGTGCTTTGAAGAAAGATTGCAAACATTTCGCAAAGATCTCAGAAAATCAACGAATATTTCAGCATCGTCGATCAATTCAGCTTTTCAAAACACTTTCTTCTGTATACAACAGCTGAGGTTAGGTGGCTTCCTTAGCCCATTTCACTGAGTTAATGATGACTGCATATCACCACTTCGGTGTGATCAACTCAATTTTTGCGTTTATATTCATAATTCATCAAGTTCATTGTAATGTAATTGAAATTGATTCGCAATCTGCAAATGGAAACCCTCAAGCCATTTATGCGCGAATGTTAGCGCTCGAGGCAAGATTGAATGCCCTTGAACTGGATCGGCAGAAGAGAACTTTTCATCCACTCATTCAAACTGACTCCGAGTCGTCATCATCAGCAACACTGGAGTTAGTTATTTGAATCATATAATTTTTAATATAAGGCAAATACTGCATCAGTTTTATGAAGAATCGAATAGATATCTCATCGAGAAAACTTTGGTAAATATTCAAATAATTTAACTTCTAGTTTGAGTTTATAGAGCATTAAAAAACATTTCTGCTGACTTGCATCATCTTTGAAGCAGAGAATACATCGTAGTCTAACTGGTTAAGCAGCTAGAACAGCTGCGGAAAGTTATTAGCACATCAGCATTAGCCGACCGACACTTAATTTATTTCAAGTAGATAGGTAATCAATTGTTCGAAGAGAAACTATTCGTTGTTTGGAACAATGATAAGAACAATGTGATGCTTTACATGAATTTGGATTTGCAAAACTGAATATTGATGAAGACTCATCAGCGTGATTTATTGCACTGAATTGTAGCGATGATATATCCAAGGAGGATGTCAATGATATTCCAAAGCGGTCGGGTACAGCGTCTGATTATGAGGTGAGATAATTGAATGGAATGTTTCATTTTACGTAGAGATTAAGTAAGTGAGCAATTGATACTGACAGATAAAAGCGTTCTTTCGCAATATTTTTGAGAAAGCAATCGTTTTACTTGTGGAAGGCACGTTTAGAGCAGTGATAAATGAAGGCATAACTCATAATCAATGACTCATAAGTTGTATCAAGCAAATCAAGCAATAAGGTAAAAATAAAAAAACATCAATTTTCAGCATAAATTTTCATGATATCGATATCACTTAGTGTTGATAATGAAACTGTGAAGTACCACTAATATAACGCCAAAAATGTGTAAGGAATTTAGAAGAAGTTCCAGAAATGTGAACTCTCCCATTATATTTGAATTAGAAATGGATATAAGGAAACTGAAAGGAAGCTCGCCAAAATGAAGTACACTGCAACTTGACGCATTTAAAAGCTGTGAGAGACGTGACCATGCTAGGGTTGCAAATGAACGATACTTGAAATTCGGAATCCATAACATCTGCAAGTAATGGCTGAAAATTGTTGTGATTTTTGAGGAGATACAAGCGAATGCAGACGGAAATGCAATTTTGACTGGCGAAGGAACAACTTATGAGACGATTACATCAGCTCGACCAACGCGACTCCCTCACCCAACTGGTACCATCCTCCATTTGGTATGATTATGCTGCTTCAAAAGAGTTTCAAACGACCAAAATTTCGAATTTTCAACTGCCACAATTTCCAAATTTCATGTCCTGATTTATGTATTCGCCAGCGTCAAGCATCAACTTCAATTTCAACCACCTCGTTGACCAGCTGATTAAGTGCCGCTTTTCATTGATTGATAAGGTTTCTCAAAAGGTTTCAATCACAGGACTCAATGCCACATGAAGTGCCTATTGAAGAGAGCAGAATTGCGAACATCGAACTTGACATTCAACAAATCAAAGAAAAATTCAAATGGACCGATTTCTTGCTCAGTCGTTTCCAGGTTAGCAGTAATGGGTTTTCTATCGACTTTGCTTATCGCTTCAATCGAGTCGTTGTGATTCTTCTTTGAAACTGTTTATTGAATCACTGCAATGCCAGTTCCAGATATGCATTTCTGTCAGCTTTAGAAATAGTTTCAAAAAAATTAATTGCTCAATTGATTGTTTGAATGCAAATTCGTTGAGAAGTAACTTATAGAGTGAACTGGCACAGTTGAGAGGCGATATTGATATGGGTACTTCTTACAAGTCAATGGATGACTCAGAGGATGGAGGGAGTGGTGAACGAGGCGAAGTACTTTATGCAATCGGTAATGACTTTAGGAAATCGATGCACTGAATTCGCTGATTCTGCGTTCAAACTGTTTTCATATCGGAATTTGTTTGCTTATGATTGAATCAGACATACAAAATTTTCCGAAACTAAATAAAAATCTTTAAATTTCGGACAAACCTCAAGAACAAAAAATTTTCAGTTCAATTTAACCTCGTGATGTCTTATGCGTTATTCATTATGAAATTTCCTCACAAAAACGTTCACTTTCTTCGAAGATGCATCTTGAAGGGTACCAAAATGTAAAATTCTGGAATTACGGTACTTGAGGCGCCCTTCCCCTCTCCATGTGAATCATTCATAGAGGATTCCCGAACGATAATTGCTTGCTTTGTTCTTATTTGTAGATGGTCGTATGCTGAGCAATACTTATGATAGTGATCGCAATATCAATGATCTTTATAATCGCATCACACAATTGGTCTGTTTTTGAATAATGCATGCATGACCATGTTCTCAAGAAATATGATGATTCACATTTGACTGATCATGAGCAAAGTCATTCTCAAATCTTTCAGCAATATTTATAACTAACGAATTTAATCTTAATCATTACTTCATTCAGTGCTATGAACGAATCTTTCCTGTTACAAACTGCTGATTGTGAGAGGACGTAAATAAGTCTAGGTTAAAACCGTGTAAATTCAAAACCATTTTGCTGGATATATATCAGTTTTGTGCATTTGATCATAAATTTTTCGGTGCCCAATAGTTAATCGTTAAGAGAATCAACAAAGACATTGTTGATTGAGTCATTCGAAGAGCAGAGATTTCAGTAGATTCAGGCGATAATTATTAATGTTCCATCTGCCTGCTAAAATTTTTACTTTGTAGTGATCTGTGAAGTTCAATCTTTGCATAAAATGCATTGTGAGTTAGAAAGATTCATTCGATAAATTCTTTCGTTGTAATTAAACTAATTCATGGATGATCAACTTTGAAAACCAATCTTCTCATACCACTGTGCGTATCATTCGAAACTTGATAACTTCTCATTTTTCGTACTCAGAAAACTACGGTTGATATAATTACCAGCGATATAAGTATGATGAATTCGAGTAATATCGGAAAGGAGATTACGAGTCGACAAAACGAAAAGAACATAACTGAACGAATGCTTCAGTTGGAACTACAAAATAAGCAAGAAAAACAAGCGAGGCATCAGGAGCAGAAACTTCAGGTTCAAACATTTATACTCTCACAAATGGCATTTTAACATTGTTATCTGACGAGCTGAGTGAATTGCGAACTTTCGAAGTGGTGTGTATGATGCTTTCATATCAAACTGCAGTTTAGCCGAGCTACTTTCAGTCCGTCACATGAAAATTAGTCACTCAACTATTCCATATCACATTTATAATATGATACTGAAATGATGACTCCTTCTTGAATTGAAAAGAACTTGAACTGATATGCTGAGAACTTTGTGAAAGAAGTGTGCAACTTTTAAATCAAAGAGAATTTTAGAATGACAAATTGTTGAGAATCGAGGATGGTTTGAATAGAACAAGATCATTAACTGAAAAATGGATGCTGGTCAGTGATGCAATGAAGTTGTCACACATTCGTCTATTCTCGTCACTTACCGATCAAATGTCAATTTTGAATTCACTGGAGACGAAGTTCAATAAAGCGGCATTAAAACTCTCGAATCTACAGGTTATTTCTTGAAGCTCTATCAGAAATTGGCTATTGTTTGATAATCACACCTCTGTTATTGACTTGTTGCACGATATCATAAAACCAATTGCAAGTAGGTTTCATTGTTGTTCCATTGATTCTTCATCATATCATCGTACTATTCCTAACTCATTAGCAATTCAGTGTTCTAATTCAGAAGTTATTGTGATGCACCATGCCGTTTATATGTGCTTGCACAAAAATAACATGAACAGGATGAATGTCTATACATTTGCATCGTTCATATATTTAGATCATGTTTGATGTGTTGATGATATTTCTGCTGATTTATGCATTTCATACCGTATTACTGAGTGCCATAGTTTCGATTTGATGATTGTTACTGGCAGTTTCATTTCTTTTGCATTTTATGAAATTTGACTGAATCATTCAAACTCACATTAAATTGGATCGATATCCTGTACGCTGAGAAGCATAAATTAGAGGTGCAGTACTGATGAGTCACTTGACCAATAGTATCATCTTCAAAAAAACGTCTCGATAGAGTTAAAGAATATAGAATAGCAACCTTCTTCTCAAGACACAAAAACTTTAGGACGAACATTTCTGCTTGTATAATTAGAGTCGAATTGACTCTAATTATACGAACAGAAATGAGTTGCAACTCAGCGTGAGTGGTAATTATGGTGGAGAAAAAGTAGGGGATATATTGTTGAGACTGAAATAGATGATAATTGAAATTCAACGAACTGAAATAGCTGACGATAATTTTTATAATACAACGTGGCATTATTCTATTGGGTATGAAGTCAGCGCACTTATTTGTTCACATTTCACCTGCATATCCTACTTAAAAGTCCTCTCAAAGAGAAACCATACAACTGATATGATAATAGGAACTGATACAGTGAGAGTTGGTAGTGGTGAGTAATGAAGTTTGATCGAGAACTCTCCGATTATCGTCTGTGCAATGATTCAACAAACGAACTTCATCCGAGGTTTCAGGTTGAAGTTATGAATATCACTCACAATGGTTTACTGTCAACGGCTGCATGTAATGTGACTGAAATGGCAATCAGATCCAAAATCGATCTCGAAAAAATGCAAAGTTTGTTCGGTAAGACACTTTTTCTCGATGAACGTTTATCTACAAACAAACGAAAAGTAACAATCAATGTCAGCACTACAAATCAGCTTTTACCGTTCCATATGTGAATGAATATGTCAGTTCGTTTTCTTGAAGTACAAATTTCACCCTCAGCTCGTTGGCCTATCTTTAAAAATTTTCTCCACAAATCAAGCCCTGTCCCCGATCTAGCTTCCCTCTGACTGAGGCGGCAATGCCATTATCATCGCAATCTATCTAGAGTTTGACGAAGGATAGCATGATGCGATAAATTCTTAAATCGAAAGTAGTAATCCATGATGGAAGGATGCATTTTTATCGTTCACCACATCATTTGCATGAAGCATTTTTCCATTTTCAACCAACCCAGCAACTTTAAACTCATTTCTATTCTTCACATCTTCACAATTTATTTCAAATCTATACTCCTAAAGCAATTTCGGGCATCAATTTGTAACAATGAACATAACGCTATGCACAATATCTTGAAAGTTAGCCTTTCATGCGAATCAGTGAACGATTGTGGTTGCTCTAAGGGAAATGTAGTGTGCATTCAAATACGGGGTAGGAGTAAAGTTTGTATGTGTGAAGTGTTCAAGTGGTAGTGGCAGGGATGCGATTGCTATGTGGCGATGGATTAGTGCTGTGATATAACGGCGGAATATGCAAATTAATTCACTTCATCGTTTTGGTTTTAATATTCGATGAATCATTATCAACTCTTTTTATAGCGATGAATATTTTTTAGACGAATTATCATCACATTGCACTTTCAGTTATGCATTCAGCAGTTATTTTCCGGAAAATCAAAACTAATACAGATTTGAAATCATACTTCTCACTTTTGTTTTTCTCTTCAAAAAATGCATTAAACGCACGATCATTCGATAACATTTCTTTGAATGAACATCACTCTTTTGAAACTTGAGATGCAGCATCGCTTTGAACCGTATGAAACTACAGTTGGTTCGGGATGGCTATCAGCTAAGAGAACAACTGAGGAAAAATTTAGAGTTATTCTGTGCGATTGCAATTGGTTACAAACTTTATATTTTAAGAGAATGAACGTTACAAAGTCGATTCGCTTATCTTGGAGGTGGGGAAGAAGGCCGATGAGAGCACTGTCAGGCAACTGCAGTTGATTTTAGCGTCTACAAACGACAAACTCGAGAAGTTCGACTCGAACCTCAGGAACGTCATCAAGAAATTAAATGACAGTCAAAGCTCTTTAAATAATTTGGAGGCATCTTTACCCAAGGGTACTTTCTTACTTTCACCGAGAGATACTCCTTACTACTAATATAATTTTTATTATCTGCTCATTCAGGAACTCTTTTAGCCTTTTTTTTCTTACCATAATCTCACACAAATATATCATTGAAAAATAGCACGAACAACTCTTCATCTAATTGTATAGCCATTTTGCCGATTTATCATCATTTCCATTGTTTGAAGAGTCTTTCGCGATTAATTTCAGATGCCTCTTATCACATTCTCTTCAATGGAGATTCGCCTTTGGATTCCTTTTTATCAGTCCCCGTCAAGGGAGAAATTATATCTGATTTTAATAAACTCTAATGAATAATAAAGGATATTTGGATTAGCGTTCACATGTCCCCACATTTGGATGCATATTTTCATCCACCCATTTCAGTCATGTTATCTCAGATAAATTATCTCTATTCACAGATAAATCCTTTCGTAAATAGCATTTCACTGTCCCCACTTTTGTTTCCGCACCTGCGTTTGTTTGCCATGAAAATCGATACATAACACACGGCTCAAACCATATTACTTTTCCAATTCAAATGGTTTGAAAAGTTTCTATGCATGTATCCATAACGGAAAGAGCATTCTGTTTTGAAAGAACCTTAGTGCCCGAATCCGAGTGAATCTCTTTGCGAAACGTTAACCGAATATTCAGCAAATTGTTAGTATTTTTTCTGGTGCAAAATCTCGATTAACTGTGTTTTGTTGAGATGTATGTTCGTGTTTGTTGTGTAAGAAGGATCACTTTTAGCATGCTCTGATTCGATGACAACTTATGGTGTTCATAAAGAATATCTTCTGATAAAGCCATCAGATAAGCTGCCATCTCAAATGGTTCATTGTGATAAGGACTGGACGATAATTCAGCAGAGAATGGATGGTGCAGTACGATTCAATCGAACCTTTGAAGAATATCGTTGGCCGTTTGGTAATGTGAGTTGTATTGTGTTTGAAATAGATGCATTCGTATGCTCATCTACATTCATGATGATGAATGCTAGAGAGGTGGGCACTTGAGTAGTAGTCGGCTATGGTATTTGAACAACTGCATCGTCGTCAAATACGTACGTCCAGACAACAAACAAGTGATACCGTATAACTATGTTACCGTATTACGCATCAACCTGGACAACGCACCTTCAAGTTCTTCTTTTATTGATAGTTTAACGATACAGCAAAAGTATCATCAAATATGACGAAATATTCAAAGTCCGTTGTAAAAAACGGTGACGATGTGAAGTTTTTAGCTTGACTTAAACAAAATGACAGAATTTGGTAAGGAACCGACAAGAGGGATGAGGGGGCTGAGCTAGTGAGTGAATACCACTGAAAATGAGGACTGGAACTAGATCGGAGAGTGGAGGGGGGAGGGGGAAGGGGCCAAAGGAAATACTGGAAGAAATTAATGCCAATTAGGGGATACGAGGTTAAGGAGGACGGGATGCGAATAAATGCTGCACTAATTAGACATTGGCACGCAAATGCGCCATGCTGCTAATTTTCGATAAACCAAATTAGCAACACAGTGCATTTACGTGCTCGTGACTGATGTGCAGCATGAAGTGATGATGTTCTATAGGTGGATGCAGATCACTGGATTGGTAACGAGTACATAAACGCGTTGACACAGCTTTGCGATTGCTCGATTCGCTTCGAGACATGGGACGTTTTTGGCGAATACCGTCTAGCTATCTATCACAACTTCTCGGTTTCGGATTTCGATCACCTCTATAGGTAGTACTGCTGCATATATTTTGATAGTTGTTCAAGTGGTTCAGGACCCTAGCAGATCTTATCGGTGTTGTTCATCTCAGAATGGATCATTTCCATTACAGTCAACAAATGCATTGCACAAATCAAAATCCATTGGACTGTTCAAAAGAGCGTTGGGTAAGAGTAACTGGTGAAGATGCTCAAGGAATCGCAGAATAACGAATGCAAACTTTTGAGAGAAAGATTCCTAGATAGAGTGAAATGGCCTCTATGACTATTCTAAAGACTGATTCAGATTGAGTATATCGAACTACGACAGCAATTCAAGCAATCTAACAGACGCGATGTCATTCCATGATGGACGACGTTTCAGCAGTTTGGATCGGGACGAGGATACAAGTAGCACACATTGTGCACGATACTATGCTGCTGGTAGGTAGATGGGACAGTGTTTTGTGAAATGATTTGATGTGCTTTAGTTGGGTACCTTTAAGCGAACTTTGTATCAAATTAGCATAAGTATTGCGAGAGATCATTCGTGGACGTACATGCCATAGATACACACCGATAAGCTGAATGAAGTGAACGTTGCGAGAGAGTAGAGCGTGATAATCTACTGATTCATTTACAATGCAGTCTTAATGAGATCATCATACAGAAAACCGTGTGCTGCATTTACATATTGTTGTGATTGACTGAGTTGTGTGTTCAGGTACAATCAAATTCGATTATTGATTGGTTTCATTCGGTTTTAGCTGTATTTTAATGAATTGACAAGAAAAAGATGAATGATTAATGAAAATCAGCCTTAAATGAGGTCAGCGGTTGATAGTGGATGAGCAGATCAGCTGACGAATGGATTGGACCCAGTGTGGTGTTTTGAATGAAATTAAAACAATGGCTCAGCTTATTAGCAACTAAATAAAATCCTCACAATCAGGAAAACAATTACTGTACCTCTAGAATCGACACATCACACCGTGCAGCTACGAGAATCACCATCTCACATGAGAACGGTTCCCGAATTACACTTCACGAAATAGCCTCAATGTGCTGATGTTATGTTGGCGCATAAATAGTTTGAGGGCACAAAAAGAAGTGAATAACTCCAAATACGTTGAATGAATTTCATCAACAGATCGAACAAAAATTCTTCATCTTTTCAAAAATCGTTTTTCGTTATTATTCAAGTATCCTCTTCGGCAATTGTATGAGGCGATTATATTAGCTAATGACTACAGCTTGGTTCGTTTGTCATGAACTTGAACTGGCAATCTTGTTTTCCAGCAATAAAATTTATGTTGTTGGGAGAATGGAGGAAGAATTCGTTGGAAAATTAGGGCAATTGATTGTCTCATCCCAATTTTTTAATTCAGATTACATGCAGACAAATTTTCAGCGCTCTTATACAAATATTACATTAATGAGGAGAATCAGGGTGATGTGATGAGCTGGTTGATTAATTTCAGGTTGGTGGTTCGCAAACTGTGTTAAAACGAATTTGAACGGCAATTTCCATCTTGGAATTTTATGGTTTGATATGGAGAATGGCGATTGGTTCCACTTAGATCGCACAAGAATATCGATCACAAAAAATGCGCAATGCAATAATTCTGTGCCTTCGTCGAATTCAAAATCTGATGTGACAGAAAATACTGCTTAGCTGAATTGTTATTGGTGGCGTGAAAGGCTGTAGCACATTACCGAAATGGTTTATTGGCATTCATTTTTCGCACAACTTCTGATAATTAACCATTCGGTGAACGCAAAACATTTTTGAAATTAATGAATGGATTGTGACGAGTTGAATACATCAATTCAAATAACTCCATTTTTGCACGTATTGCACTGAGTTTTTAGCTTTTTTGGCAGATATTCTTCAAAGTCTCCGAGATTCAAAGTGTTCGTTTCGCTTGAACATGGAATTAAGTCCAAGTGAGAGGAGCAAATTACGGCTGATCTACGGATCATACTTGTATGATCGAACATGTCCTCAGCTCAATCATTATTTTGGGTTCGAGTAAATATAGTGATATTGCTAATAAATTTTCTATCGAAGTGCAGTCATACAAGGATGCCGTAAACGTGTAAGATTGTACTGACTTTGAAAGGTACCACATGGTTCAGGGGTTGTTATTATGGCCCAAAAATGATCACATGCAATGCATTAGCTACTTCCTCTGAAATTTGGAAAGACAATATAAAATGAGTACGATTGAAGTAATAGTAATTCGAGATGGAACTGATGTGAAATATTAGTGCAGCCAGTAGAATGAGTCAGTGAGTTGCAGAGAAACGTAGTTTCCAGAAACTGCACAGTTTTAGGCTCAACATTTTTATTATCCCTTCCAAAAGGAGAATGTCCGTCGTTTGAAGAATGTAAAAAATGTCATCTCAACATGAATTCTGATTTGATGAACCAGCTCTCCGATCAGTTCCGAAAATACTCTAGCTTACTGCTAGAGCCTTGATAATTCGTCAAGTTGCGAATGATGCGCAGTATAGGTTTTACTCGTGCAAAGAGCGGTTTTGGTAGTGGAGTTCACGGGTCGCAAGAAAATCTCACGTTTTAAACGGAAGGATTGGGCGTAGCATCAGGAAGGTATGAAAGGGAAGAGTCCAGCAGATGTGAGTGCAACGATGCGGACAACAGTTTTGCAGATTGAACTGACTTGAGCAATCTTAGGGAATGTGTATGTGTAATGAAACAGAAAACCCTGAATTTGCATCTTTAAATCGAAGAATTATCGCTTTCGCGATACATAAACATATAGTCGACATGCTTACAGTAATACGACCAGGCAGTGTAGCACAGTACAGGACAATAATGCCGTATCATGCAAGTAACGGTTCATTTGACTACGAACAATGGTAGATAAATGCGATAGACCGATTCGTTGATATTGTGCACGTTGTTCGATGAAATTCAGTTTAATGTTCAGGTGTGCACACATATCAACCAGCCAGCGCCTATACGCTAAAAGCTCACTCGAGATTTGGATAGAGATATTTTCATTAGAAAACGGCTGAACAATTTGAAATGGGCTCTCAACATATAAGAACTGTTTCGCTGCTCTAATTCAAGTTTTTTGTGATTTGTTCGTTTTCTATTTTTTGTCGAATCTCAATAAGACGACCTAGTGAATTCTTGAGTGTTAGACGAGTTGAAGTGCGATCAAGAGCTAAGAACTCTATTAGAGCAAACGAAATCTGAGAAAAAAAAAAAGAAATCGTATCAGTGAATAAAAATGACAGTAAACTTGAAACCTAAAAAATTAGGATTCAGATAATGGTGGCGTTCTGCATATATGAAAAGGTATAAGAATTTGGATTTGTTTATAATATGGGTCCAAACTGAAATCAATTGTTTTCTTACTATTGCAATCGCTCCAAATGAATCACCAGTGGTGATACATGGATGAAGCAATTAATTGATGTGCTGATTCAAACAAACACAATCATAATAACGAGCATGTATTGAAGGATCATTTAAAAACGAAATGCACAGGTCACTGAAGGCGGGGTGTTGCCTGATGCAGAACAAATCAAACCTAGTGATATGTCATCTGACAAGGAAATGTAAATGACGAGTTTAGTTACTGCATTAAATAAGGTCTGAATAACATAGGCCTACTATAATACATTCGAGTAACCAGGAATCAAAATGATCACGCAAGTGACACGATGATCAAATATGTCCCGTCAAAGAACTGTTCAGCGATTTTTGTTACGAACGCCGAATCGGATCAGTCGTGATTGACTCCATCACAGAATCAGCACGCAAACGAGCAAGAACGAACAAGGAAACGTTCGAATAGAATGAATATACTTGCTAGCGATCTGAACCAAAACAAAGGAGAACCAACCTGGAAAGGGACTGCATCAAAGAAGAGCGCTAGAAACCAATTCAGAGTGACCGTAGCCAAATCGATGTCACACGCGTCCAAATGTGCTGATAAAGTTGGTAGTCGTGAGCAGAGTAATTCTTTGAGTACTTCCTTGAAAGTGATTCATTTTACTCGAAGGGTTGTTCGTTTGAAGCGAATATGATGCTCATATTGATGAGAGTGGATTTACAAATTATTATTCGATGTCAAAATCTACTTCTCATAGGGCTGGGTTCCCTGACATGGGCTCAGTAGGATGCTTTATTCGTAGATGTGTTCCAGTTTTGACAATGGACTGAACTCATTCATTCGAATTGAATTATTACGCACATAACTGAAACAATTTGGATTTGTTTAATGATCAAAAGTAACCTGATCAGCCTGAGCTCCAGTAAGTGATTGATCAAAATATGAGGAGTTGAAGTACTTCTCAGTGACTGCCACCAACAACCAAAACGTATCTTCAGCACCAACAAATAACATCGCTGTACTAGCAATGAAATTCATACCCTGACAATACCCAATCGAAGGGTTATGCAAGCAGTATGCCCTCAGTACTTGTTCTAGCTGTTGTATCTGTAACATTCAATTGTATTCGCCAAACATTCGCATTATTCGCAGCAACAAACAATCCTTCAGAAATTGCTTCAAAAATTGGAACTTATGAGATTCAATCGCATTGCCATGTTCGAGTGGCGTTTTGTATAACTGAAGAATAAGTTAATTGCAGAGTTAGTGAAAATAAAATAAAATAAGTGACCCCTTTGCAAGTAGGCGACATGAAGTGCACGTTAGTGGGCATGGTTCTCAACAAATCAAGTGTGATCTGTTTTTGATGACTTTTACAATACTGAAATTCAGATCATATATTTCCGACAGCAAACAAGAGACTTCTGCTAACTGAAAGGCTTAATACATGAAATGCAAATCAATAAGAAAAAGCAGATAATGGTTTGCTGCAGTGAACGTTCACAATTCTCACTTCAAAAATATCGAAAAATTCATTACAAACATAAGTGATAATTATTAATGCCTTAAATCAAAATGAAAGTAGAAAGAATTAACGCATCAATCATATCCGTTCATTATATTACTTCAACTCAGTAAGAACTTCATCAGATTTATTTCTTCAGCAATCGTTAGAAATACGAAGTGTACAATGCGAGACAATGAGATGAACCTGTCTTTCAGCAGGAGTGCCTTGTGAATTACACAAATTACGATAATAATATTTGCCATATTTCTTTTTCACATCGGCCACTTGCTGGTGTATTATCATTCTCCAGACGGTCGTTCTCATACTCGGCGGAATTCCACCACGAACCAGACGACGTGCTTCTGGCTGAAGCGAGAATGACTCTCGACGGTTATTATTTCACTTGGAAATTTGAGCATTCCTTCGCATTTACTCTTTCCCAATTTTATTACACGAATCCAATTTTCATAATTTTTGCAATGAAAAAAGAAATCAGCTGCAGAGTAATGAGTCAGTGAAATTACCGTATTGCTGAACTGATGTTTACATTTCTTTAAATACTCTTTCCATACAGTTCGATGCTCAATTTCAGCTTGCGATCCCTCTCGATAGTGTGCATGCAACAGCGTACAGATATAATGTAGTGCCAACCCTTCGTCTGAGAATGAACGTCTGAATCCATAGACATCCACGTAGTTGCCGAGATCAATTATACTGAAAGCAAAACGAAAAATCAGCTTGATGACCATCACCATCGAATTCCCTCAGCTTCGATACGCATCACAAAAACACAGAAATGTCCGTTATACAGTCTGAATTCATGTAGTTGCTGCTGGGTTGATAAACGCTCAATTTTTGCATGAAATTCAAGGAGTATCAATAAGTGCACTTCTTATCAGCTCGCCGC
The DNA here is from genome assembly GCA_035041965.1 of Anisakis pegreffii. NCBI lineage: Eukaryota > Metazoa > Nematoda > Chromadorea > Rhabditida > Anisakidae > Anisakis > Anisakis pegreffii. The sequence goes on along the minus strand of JAPYMA010000256.1, from coordinate 72,326 downwards.
TGAGTTTTTGTCCATTCTGTATAGAGCAGGTTCTGAGCTATGTTTTAAGATCAGAAGCATTCATTAAGAAATCCCTAGTTTCCGAGATATAACTGCATTTAGAAAGTGGAATTTGGAGGGACAAATCTCCATCACGCATCCAAGCTCATTGCATTTGCTTCACCGTTACTCAGCAGCAGACTTCTTCAGCACAAGGAGTTCTAGAATGGTTAAGCTATCAACAACCCACAATAACACGGGCTCAGTTCTTGCCAACAAGTCATAAAATCAGTTGATTTGAGAGCATTTCAACGCATAGCGAATCTTAACGTTTCAACAACATCAGAAGTTAGAAATGTTTAGCTTAAAAAGAACCTTTCGAATGTTGGAAGAGTTGGATCTGTGATGCGTGCCTCTTCTAGAAGCTTCAAAACACGTTTTTTGTGCTGAAAGAGAACTTAAAATCAAGAAGATTAGTGACGCTCAAGTCGGAACGAACAAATGACCACAAAAACTGTTGATTTCAGAATAATAATCGTTTCACTGCTCATTCTTGCAAAAAAAAACCCGACCATATTATAAACTTCACATTGGCTTCCGTCAGCCAGTTTAATGAATTCAAAGAATGTAATGATAGTATTTATTGATTGCAAATTGATTTTTAGAGTTGATCGTTCGACAAGTTTGAATTTTCAATTCAAAGTTAATTTTAACTGAACTATATATTTAAAAACGCTAATGTACGGATAGCATCACACGATCAAGTTGAAAAATTACGAGCTCCGTAAATTTTTTGAGGATAACTTCTAAGCAATTCCTGAAAGTGCAGTATTTTGACAGTAAATACGAATTTGATACATTAAAGAGAAAGAACCAATCGATAGACTGAGAAAATGAATCACGTAAGATGGAAATGAATTGAATTCAACGTACAATATCACCACCAAGTAGTTTCACTTGTAAAACATCTGTTGAATGTTGCTCTGAGAGAGGAATTCGAATGCAACTCTGCAACAGGAACACATATTCTCGTCGAAAACCATTAATATCTTCTTCTAGATTTCTCTTTTCCCTGAAATTTCGCAGTCATCGTATGCCCGGCAAGAGAGCGACTATCAATGACTGATATTGTGTCGCCTGACCCGAATGATAATCGCATTGCGTACGAACATCCTAAACTCATCTATTATTCCAGTTTTTTTTACACTTATTAAATACTAACAATAAGGAAGAATTGTTGTGAATCGCCAAGCAGTCATGCTCATCGTTCAGCTTCGATATGTTGTGATGATTCAATGAAATTATGAATGTTCTTGACCGATGTATTCAACAAATGCAAAAAAATATAAATATAAAATTCAAATACTAGAAATTCAGAGTAATATAATGTTTTCGCAATCGTACAACTCAATATATGATAAACAACATTCAGAGAATGTGTTTTGTTGAATGTCACGATTCTTAAATAATGTTACGGTTTTGAAAACATTCACCAGCTTGAATGCCGTAATCGATTTTGAAGTGAACATTTGCCGACAAACAATCCATTCTTTGCACACTGATACCAATAAAAGAATGACTTTTTGATGGTTCATCGACAGTGATAATTTATGTGATAATATCTGTGGGTGACATTAAAAGAAGTAATCAGTGCACTTAGTTATCAATAACGTTTCACGCAATTAATTATTGAAATAATTTCTGAAAAGGAAAGCAACGATTGCACTCACTTCTTCCACCTATACTCAAATCAATTACGTACACTTATATTTGTGTGCTTTCTGAGAAGTTTTCCGTAAATTCAAAATTTCAGTGGATATTCTCTTATGTAAAATTGTATTGCTGTAAAATGTCGTTTGATGCATTTTCTAAATGGATTGATAAACGAACGTTTTAAGTTTTTCGATGACCCGCTGTTCAGCTTCACTCCTCTCCGACAATCGTAGCACTTCAGCGTTCAGAAATTTGTTCTGTGCAATTAGAGTCGCCTTGAAATTATCGTTGATCGCTTCTACCGTCGCACTTCTAATCCCGAAACAAAAACGAATTTTCATTCCACGAAATAGAAATCCTTATCGAATTAATTGATTTGTCTTTAATAGCTACTCTCAAAAGCAAAATTTTCGGTGGAATTGATGATAAAATTTTGCGTGCACTGATCATTTCGATATGCCGGCACTGAGAGGCGCAATGAAGCAAAATGCAAGAGGAAAATTCTGAAGCCAGCAGCAAACGATGTAATTTTTCTTCTTCAGCTATTGTTTTCAAGTACTGATTTTCAAATTCGTCTTAAGTTTCCGCGATCTCATTAATAAAGTATCAAAATATGGAGTTTTGTGATCAGCTCTAAAATTTCGTGAAACATGCGTTCAAACACCTCTAAACTGCATCGAAAAATACATTGAAACATCTCACTAAATACCAACTGAAATTCTCGCAACTGTGACATTTGAACGATGAGTTTTTTGTTGTTCTCATTCAATTCTTGAATTCGTTCTTTTTGACGATTCGTTATCTCGCGAAGACGATACAATTCTTCAGTGGTTACACTGAAAGAAAGACTGAATTCTGTGGTTCCATTAGACACTGTGGTTCTGTGGTTCCATTCCAAAAAATCTTTAAAAGTTAAGCAAAGTTTCGCCAGTGAATATTGTACGAACATTATGGATCGAATTTCATATCTTAGTTAGTGAAATTCGTCCGCAACTTTCATCACAGCTATTTACTGATTGTGAGTTTTAACAGCTCTGTCAACAACATCCAATAATGCATTTCATCTGAGTCATATGGAACAATTCACACTTAAGCAAACAATCCGAATTTTTGATTGCATTTTTTCCTTATGAATTCAACACATCGCTCTGATTCATAACAAGAAGTATTTCAGTGCATTTGGTTTTGAGTCTAGTGAGTTTTTGATACAAGTAAGATATAGTACATTTCACTGGAAATGCTTGAGGCACGCTCACTGTCGCAGTTTGATGTGGTTGAACTGACGTCGTCAGCATCTATCTGCTGTGCATCTCTAAAATTTATTCATTTAAAAATGATTTCGAAAAATGCTGTCGAATTCGCATCGGCTCTTTGGCGGTGTGGTTCACCGTTGGATCATTGCTTTCTGATAGCAATGAAGATCATACCACGCTAATTCTTATGAAAACTATTTTTTCGATCTGAATACACGAAACGATAAAACATCTTATGCATGTTGATAACTACTTATTAATCTACTAGTTCAATTCCATCTCCTCTTCACTTTAGTTAAACACATTAACAACTCACCTCGCCTCGGTAATGTTCGTTTTCTCCGTTCCATATGGTGGCACCGAAAACGACTGATCATTCAGCCAACTCCGAATCCACTCATCAAACCACGACGGCAGTCGATCACCTTTTCCTTCAACTCGTTCCTGAAATTATCATTCACTAATACTAATGAATAATTATTACATAAAAGCAATGACTACAATGAATGAATTTTAATTCATTCAATCGCAGTCAAAATAAACCGAATGAATATTCGTTGCTAAATAAACTCAAACGAAAGCATTTTGTTTAGCCAACTGTGATAACGGCAGAAATATAATATCCAATATCGTGAAAGTGAACGAAAATACCGTTTTAATTCTATAGCCCCAAAATGTTTTGAGATCATTTGCACTGCGAACGTTCATTCAATGAACTTGCTCATATCTGTATTTCTAGGCACAATGAAAACTCTAATGATTATTTTGCATTTGGCAACCTAGTCGAATCGCCCATCGAATGGAGATCAGATGGAAATATTAAAAGCGATTTACTTGAAAGGTTCAAACTTTACCAGTAACGTGATGGTTTGAGTTAGAACGAAGTGAGAATAGAATAAGGAGATTGATATGAGACTGATCGTATAAACTTATTATTGCTTGTATGAGTGATCATTTGAGCTTAGTAATGTGGGCAATTGCTGTAGTTGTATACAATATATACAGCAATTATGCTTCTTGAATGAGTCGACGAAACATTGTGGCGAAATTTGAATTTATTTGTGTATCGTATTCTTTTGTTATGATCGACTAAGCAAACAACTCCTTTTCCATACATTTCGACTAATTCATTCACAGTGATCTTCAACTATCACAAACGATCACTTATAATCACTTTATGAATCGAAACGATCGGCGATGAATATTATGATAAAGTATTATTATTATTGAAAATGAACAGCCGTATCTTATCAATGACCTCGAATAGGGCTGACTTATGCTACAGTGGTTGTGTAATGAGATACTCAATTAATACTACAACGACTGAAGTGCATCTATTTTTTACATCAATCCTGGATATTTTAGTTGTTTTAGGTGAAAATGCATCAGTTTAAAAGTTCACGGCTTTCACAAAAAAAACACGTGATGACCTTTCAAGAACGTAAAATGTTCCTCTCGACCGCAGTGCATCAAAGCGTCCTTTCGATGCATTGAATTGAGCGAGAATTTTCATATCAATTGATTTTATCTTAACACAAGCACACAATGGCCTCATCAATACCGATTGCAAAAACGACTCGAATCTAAGTGAACGAACCTTGTCAACGACGCCTATATCATCACGTGCTTCGACATCTGTTGGCAGAACTCGAGGAACTGAAATTGATTTGACTGACGACTGACCCTGATGAGTGGTGAATGTCTGAACTCTGAAAGAGGTAATGGAAAAAAAGTGATTGAAATACGAATTATTAACATGGTGCAACAGATCGTCGATGGTCGAGAGTGTATCGTTGTGTTCTTTGTGCACTTTGCAGTTCACTTTCGCTCTGAAATTGTCGTTAAACTCATTTACTGATTGGTTTAAACTTAAAATGATTGTATCAGCAGTGGAATGACGAGATCAAAAGGCAGCGATCAAGCAAAAACTGGCAATTCAGAATTCGAATTCAAATTCTTACTAATTGGTGAACGCAGTGCTCTCGAATAATTGCACACACAACCAAATAATGTGAATCTGCTTCAGCAACGATTCGTTGCATCAGTCCGTATAGTTTATAGTGCAATAATTTATTCATACAGAATGTGAACAAAACAAAATTTCTTCGTGCATTTCGTTAGCGTTTCTATTAGCTCACTGCACCATTCATTCTAACATTATTCCACAGCGGTCCAGAGGCTACTTGAGACGAGCAGAGGTGGGCACCGTTAACGCGATACCCGACAAGTCGTTAATCAAGAAGTCTGCTTTGCTAAGCTTAAATTTCTAAGCGGTGATGAAAAGTGCCGGCGATAATCGTTAAGCATAATTGCTCATTTTCGGCTTGCATTAGCTGAATTTTCGAAAAGGAATAGAGAGCACTTTAGTTGATCCTTATCTGATAATATTTTTAAAAACACTTATTAGTCAATAAAAGCGCTTGTAAACACATCATTTCGATGTTCTATTCGCAATGAGTAGCATATTCCCGCAGGTTCGCTTGTTCAGCAATATATCAGTTCGATTCCTTTAGAACAATTATTCAAGTTCAAAAACATGCTTCGAAGAAATCATCAACAAATCTTAAGTGTTTCTTATCTAACACAACCGATAATTCGTTAACGCCATTAATAACTGACAATGAATGATTGACGAAACTATGCCCACCTCTAGTTAGATGTTTCTTGGAATTTCAACGAATGCGTAATTGGATTTTGAAGCGAGGTGTTGAGGTTAATGAACAAAATGATTTCTAATCTAACTTCTAAACTGCCTGTTCGCTCGACGTATGGCTATTGTAAATATCGAAAAGTGCGACTATTGTTGAGGTGTTCGAGAGAGCGACTCACAGGGAGCGAAGCCGAACGAGAACGTGACATTTTCGGGGGACGTCTACTGAGAGGTCGACTTGTTTTACGGATATTTTCGTTTAGATCAACGCTTTCCCGTCGATTCTGCAACGCACTCATCCAGTGTTCTGCACTTCGCTCATTATCTGCATCAAAACCATAGGTTCGACCATTCGCACTGAAACAATCCGATTGATGCCTCACTTGCTTACAATCGATTACTAGAACTATCTCTCGAAAAAATGAGTTTGAAATTTTAAACATAAGTTTTCCTAGTTGCTATATTATGAGTTATAATTTATAGTAACTCCACGTAGAACGAGATTGTTGTGTTATCAATGGCTCTTGTGACGTTATTGTGAACGTAAAAATAGATGTTCAATTTGGGTGTTTGAAAAACAAACTGAAATATTTATTTCAATAATGTAATACAAATTCATTTCAAGCGCAACGTACTTACTGTATAGCAAATGATGTGCCACTCTGCTCAGCGACTGTGCACGCCGCATTAGCAAGAGGGATCGTACCGACTGGTTCTTTTCTCTTCACGAAATCTGATTCATCTTTGAAAAACGTCAGCTGATTTTGAGTTTCTTCAAGTGCGAAGAACATTCGTTTCCGTGGTTTGAGCATTGAAAATGCTGAAAATGAAAACTTAGAGTGATTGAAACGTTTGGAATGAGTGCGGATTACGACCAGAAATTAATTGTTTTTAGCAATCGGGCAATGAGATAAAGATATTTGCGCAGAATTAGTATTCCCTAGGATTCTCTCTACAGACAACACCGATTCTTCAGGTTTTAAATTTAACGCCATACCCGAATCCATCTGATGTGTGTAAAATTGGGATATTAGTTAACCCATGCACCATTCATTGATTTACGGTTACTGCAAGATAATAGAACAACTATTCAGAAGGACCATAACCAATATAAAGTCGGGAATGGATGATCTTTGCATGCATTCTCGTAGCACATAATATTATGTGAACACCAACTTCAAAGATATCGTCTCAATCCCGGAACATATCCAGAAATGATTCCATTATCTAATTCGTTCTGAATAAAAACCAAATGAACCAAGAAACTTCAGAATCATCGCAGATAAAGTCAGTTAGTATTGGTGCAACTCAAAGACACAATGATCTCGAGAACAAAAAAAAGGTAACTCGTTTCAGTGAGCCAATCGCCGGAAAAACATGAAATATGTTTTATTTTATGTAGGCGTGGACAAAGGATGTACTCGTGCGACAATATTCTCGTATTTCAAGATCTCATGAGTTTTGTTCTCAAGAAGGTTAGTCTGAGAAGAATTCCAGGAACGAACGAAATTCAATCTCTTCGCACAAATTTCTTCAGACATACGTCGGATTCGTGGTGAGAAAAAATCATGCTCTTTAGAGGTGGAATGAAGCGAAATCATGACAAGAGATTCTCGACAAAACAACATGAATTATGGAATGCAATTTGTGGGTTGACAATTGAATTAGTGCTACTTTCAGAAAATGAAAAGCAAACGAAGAACAAACATATCTAATGTGATTGATGTACGGCAATAATGTAACGTGGAAGCGAAAGGGCTGTACGTGTAACGAAAGTGTTCACACAATTAAAATGATTCGCAACGAATGCAAAAAACGATTTCAAAAAGGCATTACAAATGCGTCTCGACGCATATTTAGAATTTCCTTTCCCAAATGCCAATACACCCCATTGTAATTTCTTTTGTGATTTCCATCTCATACCACTTTCAACAACCGTTTCCATTGCTATTCATTGCAATGAATATTGTCATTCAACGCACTCCTCAATGCTATAAAGTCAACCATCAACTCATCCTCTAAATGTTTTCTGCTTTTCTCGCCACAGCCACCAGCAAAAAATGTTTCTAAATTTCCTTCATTGAATAAAAATGGTCTGAATATATTTTCGCAGAAGTCACAACCTTGAAAATCCTGCATGCTCATAGGTTGAGTTTCTGAATACGGTAGGTACGATTCTATCAAATCTTTTAGCTTCTTACTTGCTAATTTTATAGTCCGACTTTCAAATGCAACGATTTCCCTTCCCTAAATTTTCCAGGAGATCATGATACTCTATTAATTTTCGTCAGTATGAATAACTTTTGAATTCTGCTAAACTGATGGAACGACCACAGAAATGTGACGATGTGCATGCGAGGTAAATTTGATGAAGATGAGTGATTACTCATTCGGGAATTCAAATACATTTCTCACCTCCACCAGTTGGTTTCATGTGCATATAACCGACAACAGAGTACCATCCTTGAGATTGCGATGTCATCAGTATTAATATTTACGTATGTTGCTCATGAAGCCAAAATGTAGATTGACTGCAGGAATGACTGAAGTGAATCGACAACTGTTTGGCTTCAGTAAAGTGGTTGTTGTTCTGAACGCAGCAGACCTCCTGAAATTATGGATGTTGTACATTGCTCTTTGGTGTACACCTAAATAACGCTCGAGCAGTGCAAAGCAACAGGTAATACAATGTCGTAACCGAATGAAGATTTTCGAAGTTGCTTATAGCGTTGCTTATAGAGGATAATAGTGCATAGCGTTGCTTACAATGACAACGCTTTTGCAACTAATAAAACGAACAAATTGGAAATATTTTGACAGATGAAGGCTGATCATAATGCGATGTTCTTGCAGATATTATTGCATTAACATAAAACAAATGCAAATCAGTAGTCAGTATTGAATGATTATCATAATATTGCGTTTTCTTTGCACATTAACGCAAAGGTGATAGATCTGATTTTGAGCAATAATCCTCATACATAGAAAATCATGTGGGAAAAAGATTGACATTGAATGACGAATGAATATATGAGAAATGGCAACAGAAAAGTTTGAAAATGAAATGATAAATGCTTTCTGAATAGTCTGTGAACGGGATGGAATATCCGGAGAACACTTATGTTCATAGATCTGTTGAAATTCGGTGCTTATTTGAACAGAAAGGATTTAATCGTATGAGCACCTAAACGGCGGTTCTGTCACAAAGTAAAATGCCATTTCATCGTAAACAATCGCACAGGCAAACAGTATAACCAGCTTCAAATGCTAATTATCATTACAACAATTATAACAATCCATCAAATGGATTCTATTTATTTGTATCTTGCCTGTGCTTGCTGCCATATGACAATACAGTAGTGCATAGTACTTTTGTTTCTACAAGTAATTTTGAGTTTCTGGATTTCTCATTCATATACTCAAATATGAAGTCGAATTGGCGTAGTTTTTGGGTGCGCTATTTCAAAGATCACAGTTTCCACAATATTTGTGATGATATTACAAGCATAACCACTGATTGAACACGTTCTTCAAATCGTTTCATAACTTCAATTTGTTATCAGACCTTTCCGAGCCAACAGTATTCCGAAAGAATCTATTTTTTCAATATTGAAGTGTCAGTTCTACCATGATTTAATAAAACAATAATCGGTGGCATCTCAGAACCACAATCGATTACTCAGACTGAAAGAGGTAAGGCGGGAGGAAATCCCCAATGAGAATACACATAGAAATCTTTACTGACCAAAATTTCTTGAAAACAAACCAAAATCATTTGTGTCATCACAACAATAATTCATGCATAATTCTCGAAAATTGAACTTACATTTTCACTCATTGTTTCGACAAGTTTCATAGCACTACATACAATTTTAATTCCTAACGAACAGATCTCCATAAATTTTTCTCGCATTTGAGAACATCTTAGTCGAAATATGCATTTGAAACAATACAATGAATTTACGAACATCTTATGTTCACAAATTTCCGGATAAAACAACACAACTACACTTATCATTTCTAGCGACGCAAATCACATTCAATCGCAAAACTTCCCTGAAAAATCGTTTCTTGAAGACGGACGTGAAAAGAATTCGGGAGAGTGGGGAGGGGGGGGATAGGGGTAACATTAATACAAAGGTGTGTTTTGTTTACATATTAAGTCATGTTGGCTGAACAATCGCACGAAAGCATCTTTGATGACGTTTGGCACAGCGCTCAATTAAAAATATAGCAGCAAAATGAGCACGATCGTTCAGAAACAAGCATGCTGTTGTGGATATTATAAGAGCTTTACTTGAAGCACTGTCGAATGTTCTGAAACGGTGATGACAAAATCATTTTGACTGTGATGAAGAGCAATTCACTGACACGTTTCACGTTTCAAAATTATCTTACATCATCGAATATTGAATCTCTCCGCTGCGTATAGAACTATTACACGCCTCATGATGTTCGAAAAAAGTTTTCGAACAAAACATGAAATCAATAATATTGTTGAACAATCGGAATTAATTGTGAAATTTAAACTAGAAAATGAACTGACTGAAAATGAAATCATGGTGGTAAAATTTAAAAGAGCTCCAAAGTTAGAATAGTTCAGTGCCGATATACATATGCAGGCGATTGGTTTAGATTGAATAAGGAATTTTATCGTGGCGAAAACATTAGCAGTGCAGCTGAACAGTGTGTGAATAACCTTTCAGCTGGCAATTAATAGAATGAACTCTTCTCATAAACAGATGAGTTTTCATGCATGAGACATTGAATTCATGGCATCGAATCTCACTGAACAATGCGATAAACAGCAGCAGCCATATTAATACAATCACTGATTTTGTTCAACTTATGATCAATCGATATTCGGAACAGCCAAATAAAGTTTTTTTGAACTCTATTCGCTATTAATGGAAATAAGAACGGCAGCAATGAGAATTAATGAATCGAAAATCTGACGAAAGGATTTACCACTAATCACTCTGATCAAATCAGATTTTAAATTTTCAAACAAGCCAAAATATGCTATTGCGATTTCAATGCTCATTTTGCGATCAGCTGAACGGTCTGTTTTTTCAAGTGTGATTTCACTGGAAGAGATTCATTCTTAATCAGTCAATAGTCATCATCATTCATTAACAGAACCGATTAAAAGTTTATCCGAATATTTCGTTGCATGACACATAAAATCTGAACATCACTCGCTAATATCAGGTGAAATGGAGCCCTTATAGCGGTGATCTTCATCACTTTGCTCAGCTTGCTACGATAGCAGTTTACCTGAGTAACTATGAGGATAGTGGGTTGCAGTGAGTGATCGACTGCTTTGTTTGTCGCGAATATGAAAGTCACAATAAAATTCAAGCACTTAAACATTTCGGAAGACAAATGAATATATATTTCAAAACATTCGAAATAAGTGAAGTAAAGTGCGATTCCACTTAAAAACAGACACATGGGTGCAGTGGTCAGCAATACCTAAAATCACAAACAAATAGTGAGATTTCATTTGACTGATGGGCACAGGTGCTGAATTGATGTTGAGTGAATGGACATAGCTGCAAAACTGATGTTGAGCCAAACATCTCTAAAAAATAGAGTTCGTTTGTTTAATATTACCAATTGTGGACGTCATCATTTGCATGCTTGCCATCGATCAGTCATCATAAATCATATACTACTGGTATGAACTAGTAATATGCGAGCGATTACACCACTCCGCTTATGAGCATTGAATGATGAGAACATCCGATGTCTGATTATGTGCTCATCAGAATGTCCATTATATTATTTGGCAGATTTGGAGATGATTCTAGCTCTAAAAACGGCGGTTCGTGGTAGCGGTGAGACTGAAAAAAGAAAGATTTCGCCATCATAAAATGACCATGATATGTATAAAACAAAATTGAAAGTTATGTTGCAATGAAATGAACAGTTACCGAACATGCATAATTGGTATTCTATAACAGCTTTGAGTAGAACACAACTGAAAATAATAACCCTAGAGGACAGTCTGCGAACAAAGCATTCGAATGTAGTGAATCATACTTATTATACAATAAATCAGCATGAATAACAATCATTCAAGGATTACACCATTAATGGATCATCAATCATTCACTGAACTACCCCTACTGAATAAGTCAAACGATGTTTTCAATTTCATATTTTCGATGCTCTCAACTTGTGCAGACTGCCCAAATGATCTCAACCACAGTGCAATGATTTCATTACTGTGCACCTGTGATTTACACTGACTCGGATCACACATTTCAAACATCTTCTCGATGATTAATCAATGCAGTTACATTAATACTGGATATTCGCAATCTACACAACACTTAGGAACAAGAGAAAAATTGATCCGCACTGAATTCATTCGTGAAACAATGATGAAAAAAGGTCCGAAAAAGTGAATGAAACTAACGCAAACTGTTAAAGTGATGAAATTTTGAATAAGAAATGAATGAAGGTGTGAAGGATAAGAGAATGCTGAAAGTGACATTGGATATCGGTGATCAGCTAGCCGACCAAATGTGTTATTCATTGGTTGTTAATAACCGTTCAAGAAGAGAGAAGATTAGCGATTGATTTTTCATTTTGCATCCGTTGTAGCAGACATTCATTCATTCATTCATTCATTCTGTTTGACAATAATAATAATAATCACCATTGTCATCATCACACCACAAAATGTGAACAAACACAAATTTTCGGATGCATCATCGTAACCAATTCAAACCAACCGTTCTGTACTAACAGATTCGGATTTAACAACCAAAACACTTCGCAATAATATTATTGTTGCGAATCAACTGATTCGTCGTTCTGCAAGTAATCAGTGCGACAAAGCACTTGATTCTACCTTACTAAGCCATCATCAATTTAAAGAAGCACAGAAGCAAATTTTTGACGGGTGAACAGTTTCAATCTGAAATTGTCTTCAATCAGTGTGTGATTCGAACTGATCCATACCGAGAGGTTGAAACTGATACATCTGAACATGGAATCGAGAAATGATCGATTGTTGAACGTCCACTGAATTGATAAAAATGCAATTCTTGGCAAGAACACTAATTGTTGAAGCAAACGGAAGCAGAAACTTGAATTGGTGCACGCAGAAAAGAGCGCGAGGAATGAATCAAGCAATACGAGTTGAAATAAAGGATTATCATCGAGTAATACAAAACATACGCTCAACAGCAAGACCACAACCTTTACTTATCTAAAAACTGCACAAAACCTAGCGACTCTCACTCTGATGATAATATGACAGTCAAAGCACAAGCAATTTCGTTATGAAATTATGTAAATTCATTACATCAGTTCCATTACAACTTTTTATAAATCTGTACTCTCGATCAGGTATGGATGATTGACTGAACGATAAGAACAACATTGAATCAACACATAATGAACGAATGTTTTCTGATAACGGACGGGTACAACTATGCTTTTGCCTTGCTTCATCTGGCAAACAGTTTAGCCACACTTTCACCATTGCGTTCAATTTTCAGTATTTTACAAAACAGGATTCGCTATTAGAATGTGCAGATAGGATTGGGTGGGTTGTTGAACCGTCATCCTTCAGAGGAAGATATATCCTCACTTGAGAATTTCACTTGGAGGTAGATTTTAAGGGAGAAGAATATTTTCTTCTTTCGCAAAGCGTCCATGAATCCATACATTATCGCATCCAGCCTCTTGAAAGCATTCTTCAGCAGGGAATTGCCTGCGAGAACATGCAGGAGACATGGACGGGTGAATTCACAAAATTCTGTTGAAAGGAAGACGATGATTCAGACAGCGATGAAATACCGTTTTCTTTTAGGCTAAAAACTCGTTGCCCCGGCAAAGTACTTTTTCAACGTTTCGGAACACGAGACTCATCGTAGGCGACGAATGTATTCTTGCAGATGATGTAGATTAGCCAAAATTTTCCTGCAAGAACTCCATGCACCCAAATCTGGCGCAAACTGCACCATGGAAACAAACGTTCAAGAGCGAAAATAGTTTACTTGAGAGTTATTCACCTACTATTCTTAAAATAATCCGGAACACTGTAATGTTATTTGTCGTTCATAAAAAATATTGCGGGAATCTAAACATTCAGGCGGTTCATCTCGATCCATTTTCCTTCCATGTGCATTTTGAGGACGAATGCACTCGTCAATTGATAGTTTAAATACATATTAATTATGCTGGAAATTAAAGACGCTTCTGATTGTAAAAGCAGCACATCATAGAAAGATCAATACAACATTTACTGGATTTCAGATCACAACATGAAAATGAACTGAATGACAAAGTGCAAAATCAAATATGATAAACGGCAAATGAAAGCAAATTAATTCTTCGTGTAACTGAATCGTAGTTTAACAAATAAAATCTCTCTCGCTATAATACATTTGCATATACATTCGCTGACATCGATAGTATACAGCACCACTGTTGATATTTCTTTTTCACATCTCCATTTAAAGCTTTTTAATCGTCATGTATTTCAGTTTCACCATTAATTCTGATTCAACCGAAGTGGTAGTTGATTGCATTTCGGCGAGTAATTAGAAGAAGCTTTCGTCAAGGTACTTTGTCGCACCAAATTGTCTCTGTTGCTCATCACATCTGTGTTGATTCGGTCTGAGTATTATCCAGCAGAGGTGTGATCGTTCGCGATTCAGGCTTACTGTTCGATGAAGTGTCTGGTGTTACGGATTGTTCATCAGAATTAGTCACACACTTTGAGTCGCTCGATTTATCATTATTATCACTACGCATTGCCAATAATTTTCGATCAGCCAACTGATTACGTTCAAGTTGTTCAATGATCAAAGCATAATAGCTCGATGATAGTACCAGGGATATGAACAGAAGTATGAAGATGACTACACTCCCAATACTGATCAGACACAGCGATATACTGACTGAAATTTGAAGGTTATTCATAACTGTGAGAAAGGTGTTTCATTGATAGGCATTATTGTGATTGCAATATGGCTGGATTCGATCTTAACAACAGAACACTTAATTTACTGGCACCTGTTAACCTGCCGCATAAGAATGATCTTCATCGAGTGAATAGAGTGATATCTTCAATGAAGCAGCAATAATAAACTATTCAGGCCTCTAACAACTTAGAAGTGGCATGTGGTTACCTAATTTAGGGAGTACCCGGTCAATCTACCTAAAGACATTTAGCCTAACGGCAGTTTGCCTAAAGACACATTACCTAACGGACCGTTTGCCTAACGGACAGTTTGCTGAACGGACATTTTGCCCAACAGACAGTTTGCCTATTGGGCAAAATATCCATTAAAAATCCGCAAGTTAGGCAAACTGTCCGTTCGGCAAACTGTCCGTTAGGCAAAATGTCCGTTAGGTAAAATGTCCGTTAGGCAGACTATCCGTGAGGAAAACTGTCCGTTAGGCGAATTATTCGTTAGGCAATGTGTTTTTAGGCAAGCTCTCGTTAGGCTGAATGCTTTTAGGCAGATTGACCGGTCACGAACTTAGGCACACGCGTCAACAAATGATTGCTGTGAACAGTGATGTTCATTCGATTGCTGAAAATGATCGTCGCTATAAATGAGTAAATAAGGAGAGCACATTTCCTAATTCATGCATATGAGTCTTTTAGGATTTCGTGACTTTGAGGCAATTCAGAGTTTCGTACAACGCTTCGTTTCAACTTCAAGGTTTCTTCCTACTCCCCCGAAACCGCAATTCAAAACTTCATCAGTGCAAAAGATTTCTAACAAGGATTTCTCACTGAATATTGTATTTCCAATGAATGACTAACATTGTTTTATGTCATTTGGGTAACCATTATGATGATTTCGACTTCTCAAAAGTTCGTTATAACTTTGAGGGAAAACTGCTGCGATCAGCGCCAGTATGAAGACTATGAATCGAATAATTATAACGAGTACCTGTAAATACTCGGCTTATTTTGACATGATTTAATCTGAACTCGGAATAAATTGTCGACGAAATTACATTCCGTCTCTCTTATTATCATATTTCATTCGCTGGATTGGTTTTGTTCGAAAACTATTCCGCAGAATATTTAGAAAATGTGTGTTCAAGTTGGTTTCATGGCTGAATCTTTAAATTCCATTAACTTATGAAATATTTCAGTTGTAATTCATAATGTATTCCAATAATTCATAATGTATGCGATATCCCAAACTCTGAGGTGCTCGTGAACCGAAAGGGAACTTACAGCAATAAGGATGTGCGGTATGATAAGATAAGGATCATCTCTCAAACAGCCACATATACAAGCGAATGCGGCTGATATATAGACGATTATTTCGAATACTGAAATCATCATTAATTCATGATCCCAGTGTAATTTCATTATCGTGAATATACTCAAGACGAGTGCAGCTATGGTCGATGTGGTACACCACGTTATCGCTTGCTTGCGCCTGAAATGATCCAGCAATATTCCATTTATAATTCTTTGCGAATTGTCTCCATGCAAAATTCCAGATTCACATTGTGTGAACTCAACGTTTCATCATTCACAAGCGGTCCGTGCGTTTGTGAGCTTGACAGATTTGAATTAACTGATCCATCATTAGTCAGAGCTACCATCCACCATCAGTAGAGATGAGAACTGAATATGAATCAATATTTCATTTAATATTGCCTACCTTGACCTCTTCTTCAACATCTTCGTTTCGTCTTTACTGGATTGTCGACTCCATTCACCCACTAATAACGGCAGAATATTACTCATACCCTTCGAATAATCCCGCAAACCATTCCCTCGAATCTCACCAAACTCGAAATGTTTGGTGCAGTCGCACCAGACCGGTTCTTCAACGTAGAGTGGTTCATTCGGCTCGCTTCATGTTCTTTATAAGTGCAGCTTTATGTCGAATTTTGTTAACAGCATTTGCATCAACTTCTTAAATGGTATTTTACATTTTCATTCTTTGACACTTCAGCAAGCCGAGTGCAAATTTTGCAAATCTTACACACTGCACTGCCGTTTTCCATATCGACGATACCACTTTAATATCTCGTTTTGAATGAAGTATTTGTGAAGTCAATTAAGTTCTTGTACAACATTCAGCTGCTATATATCAAAGTGACAGTATCAGTAATTCATACATAATTTATCTTTAGTGCGTCGAGCGTTCAGTTCAAGGAACAAATGTTACTTTGCTGGATTATCTCATATATATTTGTGGATGAATTATGTGGCAACACTTCTTTCAATGAACTTTCAGCAGTGCTTGATCATGAAACCATCGTCAGTTGATTAACGTAATGCACGCTTACCACAATCTTTTGGTCGAGCAAACGTCAATATTTTTCATCAATGGACGCCAATGTTTGCGAACTACATTTGGTTATGTTCAAAGAAAGTGAATAATTAGCTGAAAGTGGCATGCAAAGAATGATGTGAATCTGCTTGGGAGAGGTCCACTGCGAATCCATAAAATCAGCTCTAACGGTCATCTACTCTTGAAGCATTCAGAAACGAAATCGAAAAAAGTGAAGTGCTGAAAACGACTGGAAGTTTCATCTTTGCAAATGATTACCTTCACATGACAATTACCTTCATAAGTGACAATTACCTTCACAAATGACAGCATTACTGAATAAACCATATATACTCGTTGGTATAAATATATAAAAAGCACCAGTCAAAATTCGATTAATAGTATTCTTCTGGGACGTGGCGTGACATGTCATATTTTCTTGTGTTATTGCGATGTTTTACGGAGTATCGGCAGATTAATATTCATTTCTAGATGCCTCGTCAACTTCGCTGCTTGTTGATACCTTCTCATTTCGTCCAAACATGCGCCTTTTTGTTGAGCCATTTAATATAAACAAAATCGATTTGCAATTCTTTTTCAATCTCTCTCGTTTTGGAGGATTCATCTTGAAATTCTTGGTCACAAATTTTTAAATGTTTTGATGGACCGCAATCAAGAGAATTGCTGAAATTGCTATGAGATGGGTTATTCTTAGCAAGAATAATTGATTACTTCACAGTCAGAAGAAAAAAGTCTAGTTATTGTAGTCGTACTGATATCTCATTTCTTACAATTAAGGATGGAAGCTACCTATTGGAATCTTTGCATTCGAGACGATCTTTCGGGTTTTATCTTCAGCGATTCGAGAAATGCATAAAAATTACCTATGTTTCTTGACTTATAAAATGTTTATATTCAGCTCCTCAATGAAAGTCATTGGAAACCTGCCCCAAAAGCAAAAAATAATTTGAGCACTCAAATTCCAGCAATTCTTTTGCAAAAACTGTCTTCACGAAATTCAAGAATGGATTGGAATGGAAAGTGTGGATCATTTGAACATTCCATCGGTGCTTTTTAATCATTTGATGATTTTAATCATGATTTCAATTCAAACGATTGTTCTCGTTGCCAGAAACATCACAGCTTATTATATCATTCATGTCTCCAATAACAACAGGTAGTTTTATGAGCTGAAAAATGACTACTCTTGGGAATGTATGCTTCATTCTCAATGATTTTCCTTGACATTTATGAATATTTCTTATCTTTCACAGCTTTGTCAGGACATTCCACACCAACCAGCAAGTTACGCGCTGTAAAAATGACCACAGAAACACTATCAGTTAACGATGCTCATTTCATGGTCTTTTATAAAATTACAACGTCAAAACGCAGTCCACTACGGTTTCTATGATTGTTTTCCAGCTGAAGTTGTTTCTTGGTATACCTAGTGATGTTTCTATACCACTCTTCTGGCAAAATATTCTACTTTGTTCTGTTCCACCCTTCTGCAATTTTCAAACCGTTCTATTCCGCTTTTCAGCTATTCTGTTCTATTCGCTTCCGCGCGTCGTTCACTGGGACTGTTCTATTCTCTTGCTTAGAATAGAACAGAATTAGAACATTCTGAGTGGAACGGGAATATCACTATATACGCATCAGTGGCAGTTTTAAGGAATGTCAAAAGATTATCTACTTTTTAGGGTCCCATTAAACAGAGTAGTCGCTTCATGAAGGTAAACATCATCGTTTGTTCGCTTACGTTGGATGCCATCTAATTACTTCTCCATAGTCAAGAAACTGACGGAAAATTCATTGGGACATTTTTCATTGCATTAATTAACAGATATTTGAGACCAACTTTCGTGATATCACTTACCTCAGCTCAAGTTTCGCACTTTTTCAGTTGTTATATTGTAGTTTGTACTAGGTCTTCCTTCATATTAATCAACAACTTCTAATGATATTTAGTCGTCTGCTCTGTCGAACTAAGCAGTACCTCAACAGATTTGCCATCCCTCCAACAAGTTTCCCATATTATATTCATGCTTCATGCTTTTGTTCTGCCTTTTTAATGGAGGTAAACTGAGTGATAGTTGACGTGACCAAGTAATGTATTTTGAGAGATGTCATTAAGTGAACAAATGATTTGTATGCGAGTCTCATCTAACCGCATATTTAACCGTTTCGATCAAAACAACTAAACAAATCGATGAAAATGCATCAAACCCCATTTATCTCTCTACGGCATTTATCCACTTCACATTCAGCTATTCTCATTCATAATTTTTTGTTGTATCACTCTTCAACAATTATTCAATATATTTGAGAGTCATCTTTCATCGATAACTTAAGTTCGATGTTTTCAAAATTCACGGCAGGGTTTGTCAACGTGGTGTAGTTGGCGAGATGGGCAAGGGGTCTAGGACGCTGGTTTAAGGTACCAGTCTCTCCGAGGCGTGGCTTTGAACCCCTCTCTCGTCAGACGATTTTACAACATGGAGTTTTTGAAGTTGCACTCGCACTCGATTTTAACGGGTTTCGATTCTACGGGTATGAAAGCGTCCGTCGGGTGTTTTCATCACAGATTCTCTCTTTGTTTGAGTAAGTCGGTAAAGTTTGCAGTGTGTGAGTGAATTTCTTTGTTTTGAGTACGACAAACAATGGTGAAATACAATGACAGAGTGGAATTTAGTCAAATAAACGCTAAAAATGGAATTCTCGTTAATATTTTATCAGTTTCAATGAAAATAACGATTTATACACTGCTGCTTCAACAATATATCTCATTAATACTCACAATACATAAATCACAATATATCCCTTCTGCATTACCATCATCACTGAACGATGCTCGCTTGTTGAAAACGGACATTCTGCTTTATTGAGCTGGATTTGCCTTATTAGTCATTGTATTTTAAATACTAACATGGAATTTTTGAAGGTGCACTCGCACTCAATCTGAATGGTGACTATATAATCCTAATAAATGAAGTCTATGGTTGTTCCATTACTGCCGTCATTCAGCGTGATATCCAAGAACATCTCCATAACGTGAATTTCCTTTTGATGAATGGTATTCATGAATGAAGGTTTCAATTTTCTATGCTATCATCTCGTCCGAAAGAGCTTATTGTTGAGCATGAATAGGATTAATTTAGATATAATATGTATAACCTATTTATAGTTGCAAACGACTTCCCCAGATCCAATTGTATTCAGTCATATAAACTAATTCATCTGATGGATAGCTGGAACTGAGATGAGCATAACTCTGAAGTCCACTTAACTGAAACTTATTAATTGATATAAATAATAAGCTATTAATCCGCATCAGGTTTATCTAAACAATAGCCGTTGTTAATTACAGTGTCATTCAACGATTTTAGTTTGACTGATGTAAATCGATAGTAATGCTGGAATGCCTGCAATAATTGAACACTACATTTAGCTGCATTTCAATGTGAAAATTATCCATCCGTACGTTTTTTGCAACTGATCAAGGCACATTTGATGATCATTCGGGCGGATGTATGATGAAACAAGCGTGAGTAATTTCTTGGAGCAGTATTCGTCGTTGAAGACTGCAGATTGCGTGCTGTCCAATAATTTCATCTTCGAGAATTTTATTTCATTTGATTGACGTGAGCGGCCAATTTCTAATATCAAATGATAATAATAATAATCAAAGCTGTCGTCGTTCATTCACACCATAAGCCAACAAACGGAGTCAGTACGTTCATTTTTCATTCGGTTATTTCAGTACACCTAATTCCGCAGTTGTGCTTGAAGGAGAAAGAGAAAGTGATTGTGTTCAGTGCTAAGCTTTTTGATCACCTCGACGAGCACTACTGTGGTTCATCGCTTTAGAAAATTCAAATCAGTATGAAAGCAAAAGCATCGTCTTAATATTCAAGGTTTGAGACGTCAACCAATGGGTAAGCAAAGCATGAAACGTTAACCAACACAAAACGCTTTGTTTATTCAAACTTCGAAACGCGACCAGCAATCAACGAGTTTTTGTGGATGTGTCCATTTGATGATCGACCTGTTTTTGATATCATTTAAATTATTGTGATCCGGAGAACGAAAAAGGAAAACGGACACGGGGAAAGTCGTGGAACGAAATTTGCAGTCGTTTGCGGCCTAAAGTTTGCAGTCGGGAACTTCAGAAATGCGGTCGTTTGCAGAAAATTTGTAACGAGGGACCGTTCCAGTCTCATCGTCCCCGATGTTTTTTTCAGAGCGACCGCATTTTGGGGTTCCTCGAATGCAGTATTCATCCTGACTTTCCCCACCCCCGACTTTCTTCATCTCCACACCACTATTTAAAATCGTCAGCTTTCCAACTCCCCAATTCTGAGTATGTAAGTGAATATCACAAATGCAAAATTTGCTGATCTCTTGGTAAATGTGTACGGCTCGAAATGCGTACGTATGCAGCATATGTAATTAACCATAAAACATCACACTCGAGTGTAATGCGTCGATTGCTAACGGAATGCGATGTGGTTGCTATTCATGACACCTTGTCAGAAAAATGATTCACTTCGAAACTTTAATCATAAATTTCTAAATCATTTTACTTGCTTTAAGTACTCCTTATTTTTAGCTACTTTATACCCTTTGGGTATCAATCAATGAGTGCAACAATCATTGCAAAGTAAGTTCATTCAAACAGCTATTAACACATTCGGATATGTGTTTACTCTTGGAAAATTCATTCATTATAAGTGAATGACGCAAAACACATTCATTAAATCGTTCCCGAAGTTCGGTGCACTCACTGAAATGCCTCTCTCGAATTTTTTTTCGAGCATTCATGAAGGAATGAGATAAGAAATCGCGGCTGTGAAACATGCGATAAACGATCTTCATGAATCAGTTTCAGTTAACGAGTAAACGACATAAGTTCATTTTGTCATGGTGGATCTAGTGCCACCGAATTTTTCGTTTGCCTGCACACTTATCATGTGTAGTTGTTGCATCGACCATTATCGATGCTTATAGATCGCTTAATTCCTGTCAATCGTGAAAATACTACCTTATTTTCACGATTGACAGGAATTAAGCGATTCAGTAGCAGATTTTCATTATCAAACTTGAGTGCGCATCTAACGAACGCTTTTGTTTTCATTCATTTGACTGTGAGTCACAAATCGAATGTGTCCGCAACGTTAAGAATGACATTTAGTTTTATGGCAAGTTTTGAAGATGTTTGTTGTTTTCAGTGAGCGAACTTGCTATGAGCACGTCTTTTCCGTAAATGATATGTTTACTGGAATTCACAGAGAATATGAGCGTTATGGCATGAAAATTAGTTCGGTTTAATACGGATTACACTGCATGAATGGAATGTTTGTATGAGTGTATATTTTCCACCATCGTGATCAGTTTTGCATTTCACTTCATGCGCCACTATTTTGTAACCTCAAGCTTAGGATTGCACTGTTCTCCTTCATTATTTTCATGCGTTTTCGTGTATTCTATGTGCGGTGGCCTAACTGCTCAAGAACGCTGCTCCTTTTTCGGAAACAAAAAACGCTCCAAGCTGAACATACAGTCCGCTGTGATAATTGCATCATTGCTCGCTCTCTATCGAAATTATTAAAATAAAATCTAATTTAATAATCAGTCATTAAATTGAGAGCCCATCCTATCGAATGCTTTTTCATGGTTGCATTCCAACGTTAAAAAAAACAGTCACAAAAAGATCATGATGAGGAGATATTCATGCTGATTGCACCTTCAGGATGTCAGTCATTGAATGGTTATTCTAACTGATGATTTTGCAGCTAATTTGTTTGATGACATGTTTCATGATAATGGCATATCACGCAATACAACCATCCAGTTATTCAACCAAATAGTGCTTACGAATGTTCGTTTTCTAATGATTTAAGAAGCGACCTCAAATACTCAATTGGAAGATGAAATTCTTTGAGGAAGTGCATAAAATGGATTGTTTACAAGTGACGGGTTGGTTCAGTTTAAGGTGGACGTTAGAATCGGTTTACTCTATTCACAATAAAGGATTTAGTGGCCAATATAAAAGAGTAGGTTGGTCAAAATTGTTGGTTGAAGTACGTTCACGTAATCTGAATGAGTTTGATAGCTATTCATGGACATCATGAGCAACCACTGCTTTGGACTTAATCTAATTTGCAAATGGATGGGTTTTATTGCTGTCAGAGATGAGGAGTACATTGGCTCGTAATTGTGAATTTCGAGCATCGGTTGGTTTGTGTCTTTAAGCTAGCCTGGGATTTTGATGGAAACCGAGTAGTTTTGTCTATCACGTTTCCACTAGATTTTCTTGTTTGTTCAGTGAAACGCTAGCAAATTGGGGTGAAAGTTTCCGAACAAATGTTTCGATTGCACAAGAACAGATTTGCTCGGTAATGAACGAATAAATGAAGTTGTCAAAATGGATATATGCTCATGTTTGATGTATTTTTAAGTTTCACTCCAAGTTCTCATCTTATTGTGATGATTGCATTCAGTCGCAACTTCACTATGAAGTTGCATTGAATAAATGAAGAAAAAGTGGGAGTGAAGTAAACATTCACAAATGGATCTGTTGCATAATGAATGGCAAAAACAAAGGTAATATTAATCAAACGATTGAGTGCTGTTTTCCATTGCCTAGCTATGAATGAATATAAAGTCGCGTGAATATTCCCGCAAATTTGATAAGCTCAGTCGCAGGATAAACCCGTCAATCATCGCATTCATCAAATTAGTCCCAGTATGATTCAGCAAACCGTCTGGTTATCTTTCGATTGCGTTCATTCAAAACCTCCGCTAATCTGAATGTCCGAGTAGGATAAGCGCTTTGATGTGGGCATAAAATTCGACTTATCTATCGCTGATCTCATCACAAACAAATTGTCAATAACTCAAAATTGAGCATTTCGTTTTATTCATCTATTCAATATTGAGAGGCGTAATCAAATTAATGTCACATGTATCCGCCCCCTTGAAATGTGATAGCGTTAATTGTGACTTTCATAATTACGTATTTTTGTTGATCACTTAACGAGATAAACGCATGCTAATTTCACCACAAACGTCAGTTTGATTTAATCCTATTTAATCAGTCAACAACCTACAATCAATTTAAGACTTTTATAAGCGCCTTTCGTGACAATCCAAGAAGATTCAGTCGAAAGAATTCTATCTGCCTAATCCTGCCACAGAAAACCAATGCCAGTTTTGACTGCCCTATTTATATGAATTCTCGACAGATCGCAATATTTTTTCTTCAGTGATGCTGTTTCTAATGTGCAATTGTTTGTTCGGTAGAATGATATAAGAAATTTGATGAGTTCAATTAAACTGTCACTAATTTAATGCATAAATATGCATATAAATTACTTATAATAGACACATTACGGTAGTTTTTCGAATATTTCGTTGGGTAGTGCGCATTTTGAACGTATTCAGTTGAGAGTTGAATAAGAGCTATCGCTGATGCAATTTGAATTGCTCATTGAAAAATCGAAAAAGGATATCGAAAAACGAGACAAGAGTGCTAATAGTGCTAAGCAGTTATGAGCACTCATAACGCTCGTGATGTTGTTTATAAGCGATGCGCAACTATCCAAACCATGTCATTCGGTGAGGAATTCAGATCGAAGGTGGTCTTCTGTGGTTCGATTCTTCTCTAAAACAGTGTCAAGAGAAGTCCTCACTGAAGTGAGCGTATCATCGCTTCTGTTATCCCATCATTTATCCCTCCCAACTAATCACTTCTTAACGTCACCTTCATAGGTCATTTCAACAGGGCATGTGAGTTTCGACGACTAGCAATATGTTCAAAAATTTACTGTGCGATTTTTTTGACGCTACTAGGAAAAACGACATTGTGATCAGTTCTGAAATCTCACTGTCGTCAATAACGCCAAATATACTAGGTGATGAATCTACTTCTTATCCATAACTCCAGAGATCATCATATTAACGTTTTCAATGTGATTTCTGATTCACCACTCGAACAAGTTATCCAATACCACTCATACGATTAGTTCAACTCTTCACCAAGTATACCCCGTCATTCGAATTATATGCCTCAATGCACTCGCTTGGAACAAATTTTCTGAATGCAAATCGTGTGCCATGGATCATCCATCCACTGTATTCAATTCTTCGGCGATTGTTTTGTACTCGGAAATTTCAATAATTCTGCGGCCGATTTCGTGGCGAATTTTTCGTACGCTGTGTTTCAGTGTTGCGAAAAATATGCAGAAAGCAAAACTATTTTCAGAACGTTTTTCAGGTGATTACAATTCAAAATGATCTCACAGTTTATGCCAAACTCCATCGTATACAACTTGTTCACTTTAGCACTGGTAAGTCACGATTTCTCCCTTCAATTGCGTTACAAAGACGATGGTATCGTTTCTATTTGAGAATAAATTTACTGAAGGAATCAACTTGTTTTAAGCTCATTCTTCGAGTTTTATTCATTGCAGACTCGTTTATGAACGGTGGCGCAGTTTTTATAGCAACAAATAGGAGTTTGCATAAAATATTCGGAGTGAATAAATTGATCAAAGAAACGTTGTTTTGATTCGTTGGTTCGTCCACGTAGGAAAGGCTCAATTCAATGAGATAGATCGTTCAATAAAATTCAATCAATGATGAATCTCATTTCGTTTTAATCCATTCCCAAACTTCTTATTCGAGTTGATTAAGCTGCTTGTCGAACACGTACGAATCATTCCAGTGACAATTTCCTCTTTGTAGCATTTCATTCTCTGATCATTAATACAACTAATGCTTGAAAGCAGTTTAATCAAGCAAAATGATTAGATGGTAAATGCAAAATTGAAAGCAATGCTTCCGATTATTTCCTAGCAAACATTAATTAAATGAAGCATAAAGTTTGCATTCAAAGAATAACTCTAACCGGTCGATGATCTTTATTTGATGCAATAATAGCTTTAATCCGAGATATGATGTGTAGGGTTTTCAGATTATGTGTATAACATCAACGACAGCACTGCCTCGCGTTAAACAACTCAAAAAGCCATCGCTGAACTTATTGGACGATGAAGAAAGATTCAGACCATTGAAGAAACGTGCGCTTGACGCAATGGAAGGTGCAGGTTTTGGATTCGATAAGAGAGCACTTGACAGTCTTGAAGGTACTGGTTTTGGGTTGAAGAAACGCGCACTGGATAGCTTAGAGGGAGCTGGATTTGGCTTGAAAAAGCGAGCGCTTGATTCGATGGAAGGAACGGGCTTTGGATTTAATAAACGAGCACTGGATGGACTTGAAGGGGCCGGGTTCGGCTTCAATAAACGGGCATTGGATAGCCTCGAGGGTGCTGGTTTCGGCTTCGATAAGAGAGCCCTGGACTCAATGGAAGGAACTGGTTTTGGCTTCGATAAGCGGGCATTGGATAACCTCGAGGGTGCTGGCTTCGGCTTCAACAAGAGAGCTCTGGATGGGCTCGAAGGGGCTGGATTCGGTTTCAACAAGAGGGCTTTAGATGGTCTTGAGGGAGCTGGCTTCGGTTTCAATAAGAGAGCACTGGACAGTCTTGAAGGACTCGGATTCGGTTTCAACAAGAGAGCTTTAGATGGGCTCGAAGGAGCTGGCTTCGGCTTCAATAAGAGAGCTCTGGATGGGCTCGAAGGAGCTGGCTTCGGCTTCAATAAGAGAGCACTCGACAGTCTTGAAGGACTCGGATTCGGCTTCAACAAACGAGCTCTCGATATGCTCGAAGGAACCGACTTCGGTAAATTTTATTATGATTACGACAGTCCGAGTAATACTGAATGCCATATGTTCACACATTCTATCGAAATCATCAATTCATTTTGCGAGTTATAAGTCGGTTCAATTGGTAATCAAAATTCAGCTAACTTTACGATCAACAATCCAATTCAGTCTATCTAAATTATTCCATTCTTCAAAGGAATTTATTCAACATGAACTTATTTTATGCGTTTAAATATGACTGAAACGTTGAATTTCTAATGTGCTTAAATATTAAATTTAAATACTGAATATGTCATTGAATTTCATGTGATTACAACTGTAAAAGTCCCCTGTTTCATTGATGTATGTATTTGCTTCACATATTCCGAACTCAAAAAATACTCATAACAGAATGGTTTGCAGATTTTGGAAAGCGTTCGTTGAATAAATTGCGTTTGCATAAGATAAAGCCATCTAACAAGAATCAACGTGCGTCGAATGATAAAAATGGAAGACGATTACGCAATCAACTTGTAAGGTTCTTCGAACATCATCACTATTGGTTGGTTTTTGATACACTTCATTCTGATGAGATATTGTTGAGAATTTATTTCGAAATTGTGGAGTGGATTTATCTACCTCATCCTCATCTACTTGCAACCTTTAATTTACGTAGTATCAAATCGTCTCAGTGAATACTCGTTACCAAATAACCCACGTGACAACGAACATCCAGGATTCATCTTTGAAATTTTTGAAGATTTTATCAAAAACTGAACAAATTAATTCAATTTCTGCTTTCTAGAGCTTCAAACGTGAATATTTCAACTTGCCGTGGATATAACACAGATGCGGTGCAACAGTGATGACGCATCAGCGCAAATATACTTTTTTTGAGATATTCGTTCAGAAATAACTGTAAACCATTCAACTGCTTGTTTCAGTAAATGTGTTGCTAGATGGTTTGTTGAATAATGCATTATCCTCATATTCTCAAATATGATGGGAGGGTATTGAGTTGCTGTGAAAATGAACTTTATCGAAACAATTCAAAAAGGAAACAAAATCTTTGTAATAGAAATTCAACATTAATTATGGAAAAGAGCACAATTGCTGATTACCAACGAGTTTGTGACAGCAAGATGAAGCTGAAAGAAGACAAATGAAACGAAACTTCACCTATAACTGAAACTATAAAATACATACTGCAAAATAAGAATAAATAGTGGCAGTGAGTATATCATTCACATGATAAACACTGTGGCAGTTAGACCTGATATTGCGATACAATATCACGCAGAAATGAACAACATTGTAAGAGATCTATTGTTTGCTAATGATCAACTATAACAGATAATGCTTATTTAACCAGAATGCAATTTGAATATGAACTTCGATTATAAAAATCTTTTTCCTCAAAACCCGAATAACGAACATTGTTGATATATTCGCATAGCGATAGCGTCGAAGTTTTGATTGTTTTCCATCGGAAATACGCATTTGAAATATGATAAAATAGCTCAATCGTATTGATTTAGTGAAATGAAAAGGGAAACAATTATTCAAAGAGAACGTTCTGAGAATATCGAATTGGTAAGAGAGTCATCAATCAAAAAAAAACAGTTCACAGAAGCAAATAATCTCTATGGAATTAATTGGAGAGACAGCGATGGAGGGCTAATTTTTCATCTAAATACAATAAACCGTTTGCAAAGAATATTTCAAGTTGACGGCAGTGAGGCATATTGATGTTTTGTTTAACGATAGTGACAGTTGAACCCGTTCGTCAATTCATTTATCATCATCAAACCTCAGTGAACCCCTGCAATTCGCATCATTTACTTGATAAACTTGAAGTAGAACAGAGAAACTTCGAGTCCTTACGACTCTGGGCTATGGTTCCATTTCGCAATTGCACAGCTTGCTGCTGATAATGAGATAATGATGGAGCATACTTTGTAATTTTCAGCACTGAAAACTCTCTCAGCTTTGATCGCTCCCTCAAGCTCGAATTCCACAAGACAAGTTCAATTTCTCGTCTCATAAAATATCTGCCATACGAAAGAAACTATTACAACTGTTGCAGAACATCGACCCAATTTCTCAATTGCATCCTCACCGTATTCTTCGGTTCAACGAAAGACGTAAAAATTTTCACGTTACAGTGCAACTCACATTTACTACGGTTCTTAGCACGTAACGCTGACGAGGTACCACGACGGATAGCATTCGAAGGTTTCGCTATGGCAACTTTTTGTACGCGACGACACAGAGGTACTGAACAGATCTCGAAACGCAGTGATGCACCTGAACAAAAATACTGCTCAACAAAACCCTTATAAAAACACTCTAGATCAATAAAGAAAATGATTGATCATAATCGATTGGATAAAAGTGATTCCTTATTAACATTAGTCGGCATTCCAAACATCAAATCGCGCCTTTCATTTGATACGTGCATGAATATGGACGCGGGCACTGAGGAGGTCTTACAGATACAGTTTGACAAATGTTCACGAAAAAATCATGCATTGCCGATTGTTTTGCATTGCGAAGTTACTTATGAATAATTTCGAATGCCATGAATACAGCCCATAATACGTTAGTTGTAAATGTACTGAAATGTCGACACCACTTTACCTTTGCATACTGTTCCAATGCACATTCTCTGCCGATACCTTCTCGAATATCCGCAACTTGCCGTACATTGACTCCATTCACTCCATCCAGTCCAATATGGAGCACACTCCTGCAGTACAGCATTGAAAGATCACTTCTTCTCAGTATAAGGACACAAAACGATTACATCATTTCGAACGAAATTCATACGATTTGAACTGTCCTGGAAAACAACCTTGAAACTGCATGCTTGTGACTGCCAAATATGCTTTTGATTGCTCAGCGTCTTGAAACGAACTTGCGTTCCTGTACCACACGTTACTGAACACGGCGACCAACTGGACCACGATGAAAGTTGTTGTTTTGCAAACGATGTGTGAGCTTGTTTCACCGATCTGTTTGGGGTAGTGTTTGACTGCTGCCTCCGTTTTAGTGGCATTATTGGATGACCTTAATCATGCACTTTCTGAATCCTTATGGTGAGCAATTTTTATGACTTATAATCCATGATTTCAAATAAAACTCATCCCTTCAAGATTCATACTACGGTTTGCAAAATCCCGCCGATTTTTCAATTCCGGGATCGATTTTTGATCCCGGGATCGAACAATTATTGAAATATCGATACGGGACGTGTTTAAACATATTTTTTCGAACCAATATGTTCATTATTAATCAGAAAGGAGCTAATTCAACAAATTATTGAACAAATCCAAGGAATTAAGTATTCAAATTCAAGTTGATATTTCATATAATGATGTCATTGATCATGCCGCAAGGGCATACTGCATATTCTATGCTGAGGCATCTTGTCATCTCGAGTCTAAGCTAATAACAGTACACTTGCATGTGAATATGAAATTCTTGATTCTCAAACACTTATTTGCAATGCTTCAAGTCCATTTTCTCTCAGTATTAACGTCAGCTGAATTCTGCCGTTTCGGAAATTTCGATTTTTTACGGAAGAAATGCACCACATGAATTATATCATTTGAATTATGAAATAATTAAAAGTTCGAAGTTTATCTAAAAAGGTTAGAAAATATCCGCAATGGATTTTCATTAAACTACTGAGCACTTACACATTTGATAGTTTCAATCACAAATCATGCAAATGTACTCGATATTCAAGCTTAAGATCCCTTGAATGGAACAATTGTGCTCACTTCGACAATGAAATCTCACTGTGATTGAAATCAGTGAGAATTTATGTACAATTCGATCGGATGAAAATGTTTCCAAATAGCGAAGTAAAAAGACTTGCAGTCTTTAGAACAT
Source organism: Anisakis pegreffii (assembly GCA_035041965.1). NCBI lineage: Eukaryota > Metazoa > Nematoda > Chromadorea > Rhabditida > Anisakidae > Anisakis > Anisakis pegreffii. The sequence continues at coordinate 41,852 of JAPYMA010000256.1, read as the reverse complement.
GCAGTTGAATTAACAGATGGAATATTGAAGCCGAACAAATAACGTGTGAGGAAACGACTCAAAATTTCATTGAACTTCGTTGCTCTTGGTTTTTATTAGAAAATGTGATTATCTCTGTTTGTCTATTACAAAGGAATGCATCCAGATGAGCTTGATATAGATTAATGAAGAGCAGAATAATCAGTTGAATATTCAATGAAATGTTACGTAAAAATTCATTAAGCTGTCATTGATCATGTCATTCGTCCGAATTGCGTCTATTGCCTTAGCTGAACATCAGTGATAGAGCGCAAACAGCAGAGATAACTGTATATAAAATTCGATGGGAATAATTAAGGCTTGCTTCAAGATGGGCATATTGTCAAAATTCACATAAATTGGCCCGTTTTATCAAATCCCGAAACCCCGGGATTTTTCAAAACTTAAATGCCGGGATCGGGATCACAATTACAATCCCGGGATCCCGTGCAAACCCTAATTCATACCTAATGATTGATTGATAGAAATCATACGAATTGAACTTTAGAAAGTGTACTTTCAGATAGGCCGTATCGCCTACATATTTCATGTGGTTCTTTGATATCATATACGAAATAAGATGGTTGCTGAATGTTATGCTGTCACTCGGCGCTGTCTCAAAAGGCATGAATTGAACTCATCAATTCTTGAAAATGACAAAAAGTGGGGAACGAAAATATACTCAGCTTTCAATTGATTCACTACTTATTCTGAATCAATTCGATTTCCATAGACATATAATTCAAATTCGTCATCACCGATTGCAACCTGAACTCTTGCGGATGCAGATGAAACCTTTAGACGAGAGTTTATAACACCAAAGAAATTCACTGGTTACGATGGAAACATTCATAAAAAGATTTGAACGTACTTACTTGGAACGGCCGCAGCTCTAGGTGGTACACCCGTTACGCTTGGATAGTACTGAGCTGGTATTGGGGTCATCGTGTACGATACGCCCGTGGTATATACCGTTCGTGCAGGATACGGTGGTCGGGTCGATTGATAGCGAGTATTGCTTTGCTTTGGAGTTTGAGATTGTTGGTAGTAATACGTAGTGTTTGTTTGTAAACCAACTCGAGTAGCTCTGCTGAATTGAGGAGTCGAAGGAGACGGTTGTTGTGCACGATTGGATGAGATGGTGGTTGTTGTGGGGGTGCGATTGGTTTTGGTTGCAGCGGGAATGCTTCGCCGATCTACACTCATACCATACACAACATTCTTACCTTTCGATAAACTCTTGTCCGATTTAGACGTTAGCTTATAGTTACGTCGTGAAGTATTATCGTTTTTAGGTGTGGCATTTTCATTTTTATTCTTCTTGTTGCTGCTGGTATTCACCTTGGTGGTATTGCTAACGTTCTTTTGTTGGGTTTGTTCACTTGCATTTGGCGTTTGATAAACGTAATAATCGTTCGATAAGGTGACAACGTTTGATAAATTAGAACATGGCATATAGCAAGACGCACGTTGTACTGTATGACCAACACATGAGCTCCCATTCAAACAAACCCGTGCTCGATCTTGTATACCAAGCTGATGGCAGTCCTTTGCTGTGCATTCATTCCATGATGACCAAACGGACCACTCACCTTCAACAATTTTTTTGAAATCGCTTTTGTCGCATGCTAGCGAATTGATAACTGATTAGATAGGGATCATTGATGCGAATGTTTGTCTTCATTAAATAGTATTTGATAACGTAATTAATTGTTTATCTCACTTATATAAAAAGCAATTGACCTCTCTTTAAACTATCCGTTTCCCATTTATTATCCCCATCATAAAGTTTGCTTATCCCACAATTGAAGACAGACAAGACAATTCGGCCGCTATCCCACTATCCATACAAACTACCTGAAATCCCAAACTCGCTCAGAGGGCCTCTGCAACGCAAACACCACCGCAATTCCAGCAACTTGTGATCACGTCATTAGATCAGAGTAGCTGGATTTTATTTGATGATCATTATTGTTTCGTTAATTTGAACCACAACTGTATTCATATCTCAATTCCTCCAAGTGTGAAAACATATTGCCCAAGCAACGGCAGTGGGCATCCCATCCCCTCTGTGAGCTCCAACCAATCCGATACCCCATCCATGTGACAATTATATCCCCCGAACAAAGGCTGTGAGCTGACATCCAACCAATCGATCCTTCAAGTGTGATCAACTCCTACTCAAGCAAAGGTTGTGGGTTATTGTTTTCCCCAATCCAACCAATCGATCCCCCGAACGTCTGTTGTGTTCACCATCAATCTGTTGTGTTCATCATCAATTTATTCTGTTCTTCCCCAATAAACAGATTTAATTCAATTCAATCTTCGACTTATTTCTTGTTCGACAGGGAGCGTCCTGAAGCCGCCAACCCAGTCGTCCTGCCACAGGCATCAGTTACAGCTCATTTGAGAATGACTGTTGAACCCTATTTGAGCCCCTTCTGGATGATGCAGATTCCTATCTGCAGTTCCACATTAACGAGACGTTATCTCCAATGGAACAAATTTCCAGTCTCCAACAAACTAGACGATCAGCTTTCTATGCTTGTGTCTTGTTGAAGGAAAAAGAACAATGTCTCCGCACTTCGTTCGACGAATGGAAAGATATTTTACGTTCGCTATCACCAGAAGATAATAAAGAGCCCGTGCACTCGGAATATGCTGCATTCCAAGCTATGAGTGTAAACCCAAACGGTCTCATTGCAACATTGTCACACATCACAACAATCATCCACAAACTGCATTTCTTGCATGAAGACCTCCACGATCTTGAAGACCAACTTCGCCCAAATCTTTCCTCTGCACCTAGTCGCCAATTGCTGCAATCCCCAGAATTGTCAGCGACTACAACCCAACAGAGAGCTGAACCGTCAGATGCTCAACAAAAAAGTATTCCTATTCAAACTAACCCTCCATCGCATCCAAAACTTGAACCACCCATTAATCAACGCCGTCCGTCACAAGTCTCCACTGATGCATTCATTCAGTCACCTCAACTACCAAATACAATCACCTCTCGTTTGCCGCAACTCCAATTGCCCACATTTGACGGCAAACCAACTGAGTGGTTTGAATTCTGGCAACTTTTCGAAGCCACCGTCAATATTCACCCCCTCGCAAATGTCGAGAAATTTGCGTACTTAACCAGCTGCTTATGAGGTCAAGCAAAACTCGTAGCAGCAGGCTACCCACGTCGAGAGGAGAGCTATCGTCCTCTGATCGACGCTCTCCACCAACAGTTCGGCAACCTTGATGCGCTTGAACGCAGTCTTCAAGTAGAACTGCGTCAATTGCGTAACTCCTCTCATACTTCGACTGACCTTAAAGAATTTCATAACGATGTTTCTCGCATTCTAAACCATATACGTATTGCTGACATCGATACTGAACAACGGCAAATATTATTCGAGCTAGAAGAACATTTGCCTGAAGCAACACAGCTTCTCATGTATTCATCGAAGCAAAAATGTGTCAGTTATTCGACTTCTGATTTCCTTCAAATTTTGTTAGAAACGGCTCAAATGCTGGAAGCCTTGCAACCTCTTACACGCTTCAGCAGCCGCTCTGAACACGCTAATCAATCGCAAATGCCAACTCGCAGAAATATACCCCAATTATCGATGCGATCATTTGCGTCTTCTTCACCAATGCAAACCGCATCATCAAATAAATTTCTTCAGCAACGATTCTTTAATATTAATCAACAACCACCACCAATAAACTTCAGTCGACAGCAACAGTCCACGAACCAAATTCGTAACTCCAGACAAACTCCAACTGTACCATGTGCTTTCTTTAACGCCGCACATTGGCACAGCGAATGCCGACAATATTCAACTATTGAACAACGCAAAAATCGAGCCCAGCAACTAAATTTTTGCTTCAAATGTCTTAAACCTAGACATACAACTCTGAATTGTTCTCGTTCAAGAAACTTTTACTATTGCCACGGACCACACAACACTGTCTTATGCTCCAGACAAACAACACAACGACTGGCAGTATCTCATACTCATCTAGCTGTGGCCGAACCTATTCCAAATGAAGCCACGTCTTTTAACACAAGTTATTGTGTTAAGAGTGCCGCAGTAACCACTTCTCAACACAACGTTATTCATTCATCTACCGTACTGCTATTATGGGGTACAACGAAAATTTATAATCCAGTACTGCCTCAGAGTCTGAAAACTACCAGAATATTCCTGGACAAAGGCAGCCAGACAACGTTCGTTACGGAACGATTCGCGAAGTCACTCGGCTTCTCACTAAACAACAAAAAACCTCTTATCATCCATAGAGTTGGCGATGTCGGTGGCAGTCAATACAACAGTGCGAAAATATTCTTTGGTATTCGAATAGCAGATGGATCAAACCACATCGTCGAATTCTAAACTCTTCCAAAGTTACAGCTAAGTTTCTTCATGCATCAATTACACCAACAGATTTACCAACACTTTAGAATGATATGTCAACCGAATTCCCTCTACCTTTATACGAAGATGAACCGGACATACTCATTGGCTCCAAATTCGCATTGGTCATCAACTTACATATCACCAAGCAGCTTCGATGTGGCTTCACTCTATACGACTCGACAATTGGACCAATCATTGGTGGCGCTGGAAAAATCCCCGCCAAATGTCAAGACAAATATTCGAACCAAGCAAACACTGTTTTGGTCGGTAGCGTTCCATTCTCTGTGGCAAACAGCGATACCAACAATTATAACGATGACAAACCTCCAGGAACATCGAAAGGGAATACACCCTCTCCAAACGCGCAAATTGCAAAAAAAAACCAAGTATACCTCCACTCATCACACTTCTAACGCCAGAACAAATATCGAAAGCTTTAATCCCTATCACCAACTGTCGACGCTGGATTATATCTGCAGTATTGTTGCTATTCAATGCAATAGCCAATTACCTAACATTAAGGTGTCAAGGCAAATTTCAAAGACCTCAGCCCATACAAATTGAACTGAACAGATCACAAAATGAGGATCTCCAGACACCGTTCCCATAGGCAGCAGCAAACTATAAGCACCAAGGAAACAGACTCATCCGTGCATTCGCCGCAAAGAAAGCGAAAGTGCCGTCGGACTGTTGCTACCGCGAGCCAGAAATCCACCCGAATATACAACAAGAGCCGATGCCAGATACCGGAGGCGCCGCCTTTACATAAGACAGACAAGACAATTCGGCCGCTATTCCACTATCCATACAAACCACCTGCAATCCCAAACTCGCTCAGAGGGCCTCTGCAACGCAAACACCACCGCAATTCCAGCAACTTGTGATCACGTCATTAGATCAGAGTAGCTGGATTTTATTTGATGATCATTATTGTTTCGTTATTTTGAACCACAATTGTATTCATATCTCAATTCCTCCAAGTGTGAAAATATATTGCCCAAGCAACGGCTGTGAGCATCCCATCCCCTCTGTGAGCTCCAACCAATCCGATACCCCATCCATGTGACAATTATATCCCCCTAACAAAGGCTGTGAGCTGACATCCGACCAATCAATCCCTCAAGTGTGATCAACTCCTACCCAAGCAAAGGTTGTGGGTTATTGTTTTCCCCAATCCAATCAATCGATCCCCCGACCGTCTATTGTGTTCACCATCAATCTGTTGTGTTCATCATAATTTATTGTGTTCTTCCCCAATAAACACATTCAATTCATTCAACTTCAACCTTATTTCTTGTTCGACAGCTTTGGTGGTTTTGTGGTAGTCAACGCGCTGAATTTCACAGTGACGACATTCGAAAACATTATAAGTGTCGCTCATAAATTTGAAAGTAGTATTTGATGCAATAGCTTTACCATATAAAACGGGTCGCTTCGAAGCATCTTTCGTGAATGTCGAGTGGTTTTTATCCACCACACTATTGCTTTCCGGCTGGATGGCTTCATCTCGTAGAACCCGTTCTGGACACTGGTATTCTGCCTCGGCAATCGCTCGTCCACCGCACAACAGAGGCTGTAATTATGCGATTCCAACACACTGCTTCAATTAACTCATTTCGAAAACCACTCTTCACAAATAATGGAGTTTTTTGTAGTCGTGAAATGCAACAATCTTATATCGATGCCGTCTTGTACACATAATTCAGTTTCACCCAAAAGCTCGGAAACATTAAGATTTCTAGAACAAGCTACAGTCTGGCTTATCCTTATAATTCAACAAAATCTCAATTTCAGAATCAATTTGTTTAAATGTTTTCGTTTATGATTCATGAGGTGTCCTTTCTAGAGTAAGCAAATTATTTACCAAGCATTGTCCTTTAATGCAGTATCGATCATTTCCACACGGAGTTCCGTCTGGGAAATTGAATAAAGTTCTAATACGATTACCCACCAATACACACCTTAAAATGTGTTCTCGATTTCAAAAGAATCACCTGCGCCAACTCATCCAAAAATTAATTGCAACCTAAATTTATACTCTTTTTTTAAAGAAGCATTTGAACAAATTTTCTTGAGTGAACAATCCAAATTGCTAAATTTATGAACTTGAAATATTACCAAATTTTGCAAAGGTCCTCTTCGTACTGATAGCCTTTCCCAGTGAAATAATAGTACGCAGCTGAATCTTTTGACCGTTGTTTAGTGCATTCTTGGGTGGCGTATTCATTGACTGTGAGGCCGTTGCATCGCTGAAACATGGCACTCTGCCTTAATCCTTAATCATTCAGCTGTCAGTGACAATTCATCAAAATAGGATTGCTTCTGAAGTACTGGCTATCAGTTGATAATTGACAAGCTAACTTCTTCTTGGCAGCGAATACCACGAGCTGAGCTTCCGGCACAGTCAAGTCCGCCATTATTTGGACTGTAAGTGAAATTAGCGTCATCATCGTGAACATACTTCTCATTGATATTTTCTCTTATCGAACAACATTTCATAATCACAAAAAAGCGAATTTGAATGAGTTCATGTTGTCGTTTGATTCTTGTTTGGCAGAGCATTATCAATGCTGAATTAGAATTAAGCGATAAGGATCGAAAAAATGAAGCGATGAATATGGAAACGATTTACTATGGTTTACTGCATTGTCTCGTTGACCTTCGAACACGAATTTGACCGGCGATAGAACACGGAACACATTCAGATGTACACGACGAGGAACCACCGTTGTCATGCCAAGTACTCCATCCACCGTTCACTTTCCTTATCGCACTCGGTTTTGCTTGAACGCACTTTCCCTCCATGCACCACTTGAATTTGTCAAGTTCAGTTATTGCTAAATGATCACAGAGCAATTTTGGACGGTTTTTTTCGAGCATGAACTCTTGCCACTGCATCGAATATTTATTAATAGTGCGTTCGAAAGGCTTTCGAGTGCGTAGAGGCAGCCCATACTTACAGTGACAATGAGCTTATGGTTAAGGGATTCCTGACGATGTTAAAATGTTTTTAGGGAATAATAGAACTTGTAAATTTAACGGAACACAAGTGCTTTGATATCGTTGAGCTTTCTGAAATCAATTGATGGCATGTTTTAGTGTTAAGTATTAAACAAATAACGACCTTTCCATCGCCGCAGTAAGTTCCTTCGAGTGCTGGATGTGAGTTCCGAATGATACCTTCACCGTTTGTACACCATACCATCACGCAAACATCCTTAATGATAATTTCTCTGAGTTTCGTTCACACATTCAAATATTTCACAATTATGTTACATTGTCGCTCTTTCACCTGCTAACAGAGCAGATGAGGTTACAGTTAGTTTCGCTTCGAAAGCGATAACTTGACAAGAGAAAGAATTGTTACAATATACTGAAAAAATTTGTAGCTCCTCCAGAGAGGTTATTTTCAATCAAATTTTTCTCATTCACTGTCATTAGACTGGAAAAATCAATGATGTAACATTAAAGATTATTCCAGAAAATGAATTTTACGCTCAGTTTTTGTCCATCTTTCAGTTCATGCCTCCAACAATCTCCATGAAAGAAGGTACATTGTTCGTCCAAAGTGAATTCTTGTCCTGATGGGACATTCATGATTGAGCTTTCAGATGGATGCGAGCCATCCATCAGACAATTGTTTGGTCGTCCTCTTTGGCCCAATTGCTGAAACATTCACTGTAGCTTTGACAAACGCTGCACTTTAATCGTCGATAGTTGCATTACCTCTAAATCAATAGATTCCATCTTTAAAATAACTCATAGTTTTGACGAGCAATATAATGAAATTGAAACTCAAAACGAACCATTACAAATATATTCATTTCTCGTACACTGCATGCTGACCATGATGTTTTACCACTGCCAACAGTTGGTGACATAATGCAGCAATGTAAATCGCAACGATTATCGCCGTCGTGATACATTCCAAGACTGAATTCGAAGAAATTTCGTTCAGTTTATTTGTGCTTTCGATCGTGAAAACTCCGTTTTACAATTCGTTAAAGATGTTTGAAGATGAGACTTCGAAACAGGCCGAACAAGAATCAACGTTAAAGCATCGCTTATAAGGCGATTTTAAACAATGTTAATAATGAGTTTGCTGATGATGGTAGTTATCGCTATTATTTTAGCAGCAGAATTTGACAAAGCGATACCTATGTCCAAGTTCATGAGTCACGACGAAGACAGATCCAAAATCGAGACCTTCGTTAATTGTGCAACTGCGCTCCTTTGTACACATTCCCTTGACAGCTGCATATCCAGCAATTGTTCGCAAATCGCCACGATAAAGGTCATATCTACAATGTAATGCACACATTTTTTCGACTTTTTATAGGTGGACTTTCTGCGTTTTCGAACACTTTTTCGATTCTTATATGTTATTCAGAAACATCTCGAATGATTATTCAGGAATTCATGTTTGCTCTTGTGATGAGATGAACGAACCCTGAGAACAACAGAGCATGATCCCAGTGTTGTGGATCGCTATCCTGTGATGGGTTTTTCGAATACTGGTAATTACAGAATGCATCCAAAAGACGATCAACGTTTCCATCGGCATGATAATTTCGACCCATTTCTACCTAAATTTCGAATAACTATACCAAATTTTGATTCGATATCTATTCTCCAAATTGAACATTTCGATGCCACCAACTGTCAATTCACTGTTTCTTTGCATCGGAATATCATTTCGTCGAAAACAATATTGAATATTGGTACATTGATGAATTTATCTCGTCGATTCAAGTCAAACATTGTGCGAGCTGATCTCATGGCGATCTTTTAACTTCAGCGGCTTCGTTAAGTAATTCTTGATCGCCATTAGGTATGCGAAGAATAATCACTTACAGGTGGTGTTTTCATGACATCGTAACGGGTGATTTTAACTCGAATTTTTGGTTGAATCGATGAATGTTGATACAATGCATCAATCTGCAATCAATCGCAAGACTGTTTGTTGAGCATCCAATGCAATTTTTTCTTCAATTAACTTATAGTTATAATTTGGTCGGTGAAAATTCGATGAAATAATCCAGTGATTCGACAAACGTGAAACATACGTTATTGATGACGGCAAGCACAAATTTTTGCAGTTCCATGTCAGCGTCATCATGGTAAAGCTTTTGAAAATGTTGCCATAGTACATCATCAATAAAAACTGCCAATTCCACAGTTAATTCATCTTCTCTTCAAATATTCATTGGGATTTGTTAAGTTGGAGACAAGTGCTTCAATTCAATTTGGACTGATGAAGATTTTGTTTTACATCATTCGAGTATGTTAACTGTGCTGACATTATTATTTTTGTCGACCAACCAAACATCACAATCAAATGGTCATATGCTCAATATGTCAATTCTCTGCACTGTTTTCTTAAGAGTTTTTCCAAACCCATTCATCTTAACTACTGGTAATCTTACCTGCATTGGTGCCTCTCAGCAGTACTATTGATATTAGAGATATTGCTTTTTCTGTTACAATCTTGTCTTTTATTCTCATTGTTTCAGCTGTTTTATTGCATAATCATTACTTAATTGCTTTAACCATTACTACTGTTATACCTAGTATCATTATGTTACCTTTTACAATGTGCTTTTACCGCTGTCAGTGAACTTAATACCGAAATACTATTAATGTTTTTAATGTCTTTCCAATCGAGTTAATTTAGAGCGCCTTGAATTTCATATTGCTTGTACACATTTCTTATTCGGCAATAAAACATCCATTCCTTCATTCAAATCCGTCACTCCCTTTATTCAATATCTCTTATCAGCACTTTGCATTATATTTCTCTGCATCGCAACTCAGAACCAAAAAAGTAAATGATTGAAAAAAGGCGAACTTCATAGCAGCCAGACGATCTGAGATCCCACCGAAGATGCTTTTCATGAAACGATCTTCAGGAAATGGATCATCTCTTAAATCTGAATCAGGATAAGATTGGATTCGAACAGATGAACTGCATCAACAAATGCGAACATGAAGCGATGACCAAGAAGTGGAAATAAATTCCCCAAGTGAACAGAGGGTTATTGTAAGTAATGCAGTTATTGCTTTTATGAGCCATCCCATCCAAATACGAATTTCCTGGTCATCATCAGTTGCACTTTTGCAGAGTCATTCGTCTCAATTTTATTTTTGAAAATGAAATATTCTGATGCATTTTCGAGCAGTTCAAAGTGAAATATGTTCTCAATTGTTTTTTGTACAATCAGCCGAATAAAATCGCTTCAAAAAACTCGTTTTTCAACAGACTTCAATTATCAGATGCGTAAATCTATCAAAAAACTTTCAACAATTTATCACACTAAATATTTTCCTCTCGTACTCTCACTTCAAAATGCGCATTTCTTTCGCAATAAAAATAATAAACAGACTTTCACTAAAAAGGATGAAAAGTTGGCGTGAATAAAGTTCGATGAGCAAACGAGAAGTAACGAACTGAAAGGGCAGTTTTTGACGGCACTGCGAGGTGAACGTTTGTGAATGATGTGCGCTGGATGCGTTTTGTTTGCAAGATGCGGATGCACAAGGAAGTGCTGGTCATTCGATACGATTAAACCACGCTGAAAGTGATCTTCGTTCAGTTTATCGCTTCGCACGGATGCACGCCAAATCGCAATGGCCCAGTCAACGTCAGTTCTTAGTTATGAGATAAGAAAACAGGTTTGATGTGCTAAATGATAGATAAGTTAGGTTCGTTGTTTTTGCAAATCTCATTTGAATGACATAAAAATGCAAAATTCATCAGCGAATTACTGATATCATCAGTTAGGTACCATTTTAGGTCCACACCCAACGAGAGCGATCGACGTATCGTTATGCGAAACACTTTCGCCTCGATATATGCAGTGTGTATCCATCGTGAACGCTTCTTCCGAATCGCCGTTTGTTATTACGGAATGAAAACCTAAGAGATATTTGCTCATTGCTGGCAACTGTTCATTGCTGTGATTTTGTTTTCATTCATTAATCGAAATGACATTTGAATTGTAACTTGTAAAGAATGAAAACATTTTCTGTGGTGATTGAACAATCATCGAGCAGATGGAATTTTTAATCACCACATTAAGCATTTTAATTCAGTGATTTATTTACTATGCTGTGATAAAAATATAGTTGTTTTCTTAATTATTTCTTGCTGATTTACGACGCACTGAAATGTCACAGTTAACATTTGATCGATCGAACGGATTTATGAGAATGTATGCGCAATAAAATAAATTACACAATGTCACAACCGTTCTTTGAACAAATCAAGTTATGACATTTTTTGCGATCACCCGAAAAAATGAGCCCATAAATATTTGTGATGCGCAATGAAAAACACGTTTTTTTTTTAAAATTTGCTGCAGTCTGCATACCAGAAATAAGAGAAAATATTTAATTAAGTGGAAAATTAGCAATCAGTTCCACATACCCAACTAATTCTGTCAATAATTTCGAGATTGAAAATGTACTATTGTTCCAGTGAAAGCGTGCAATACGATTTTTGCTAATTGCATGATTTACTTCGTTATAATCTGATTACACAGAGTAAAACGACGCTGGAATTTTTTGTATGTAGACGAAGTCGTTTATTGAAAAGTGAATTTATCATACGACTAAATGCACTTCAAGACTAATTGCTAAGCGCTGAATGTATCGTTTCGTTCAGCAAACTGCACGCACAAGTTCCGCATGTTTTTCATTCGATATTAATTGTTTCATTGTTTGCGATTTAGCAACTCAAACGGTCATTGCTTACAGTGCACATTGCTGATTGATGACAGTGAATGTGTCTTATGGCAATTTTGAGGCATATCATGAATGCGATGAATCATCTGCATTAGAAGGAGCAGAACCACTGCAGTGATAGTGTTATCATATTAGCGTATTCCCGTCACCCTCGCTTTATGGATCCGTGCACGAAAAGATTTGGCAACTACATATCCACATTTCTCTATTCGATTTCGTTCAACAAAACAAACTTATCTAACCGACGAACTCAGTTCGCGCAGTGAGTTTTGACTTATGGAGGAAATGCGTTTGGAGCGATTTTCAAAACTGATCTGAACCATCATACGTATTGATGATGTTGTTCAGTTGTGAGTTTCTTGCATGTTTAGAGGTCCAGTTTTCTGTTGTGAAAATTTTGAGTAAATTTATACACCTCTCTTTTGATAAGTTTCCTTATCCTGATCAAATCCCCTCTTCAAAAACTTCACAAAATTTTATCTCTTGGGGTTTTTCGTCCTCGGAAATATAATACGACAATTCAACTATTGATTAACATCGAATTTCGGTTCAATTTGCCATAGCAACACATTTAGATGTTACAATCACGCTCCGCAAGCGTAGCTTAAAACATATGATCGTGTTAAATTGATGACTGCACAACGCCAAAGTGAATTTTGGGACATAATATATAAATCAAGCATAAGAAAGCGAATAGCTGATATGAACGATTTAAAAAAGAGTGATAAATGAATGTTTTTTTTTCAATTTGATCACGGATCAATTTAAAGCATTGGTATAGATGGCTTTATTAGCATTTTGGATGCTTTTTTTCAAAAAGTAACAGATGAACCTGGACTCAGAAGTTGATCGAATTTCGATAAGCGGAAACGATACGGTTCCCCGGCGAAGTTGACAGTGTAATAAAGTCCATCGGAATTGAATTTTTTGGTTGGTACATCAGTCCAGTAATGTTCAACTGCAAGTTAGGTTAGCATTAACTTCACCATTAATGTTTTATTTTTCATTGCTCAAGGAAGCTGAATGTGAAATTGGCTGAAACTGATTTGTCACATGCAAATCGTTCGGATATTGCAGTGAGTCGAAATTACGCACACCCGATGAGCATCGAGAGTGAAGTTCTTGTTCGAGTGAAACGCTGTGGGTGAAATTGCGTGCTTGTGTTAGTCGCAGTTTCAAGCAGCTGTTCGCAGTTTCAAGAACTCCAATTCAAAAATTTAGCCGATGCATTTTGTTGTCATCATGGACATATTCCAGATACAACTGTAATGGAGTTGGTGTAAACTTGCACTCGCGTTCACGTGAAAACGAGATTTTTGATTGTTTAGAGATATTTTTTGTTGACACTAGGTTTGCGTTATCCTCTGGTATTGGAATCACGGCTCGTTGAGCAAATTTTTGAGAGTATTAAGATGTTTTCAAAAAATTCTGATATGTTTCTGAGAAAACAAAATTTTTTGAAGAACTTTTATTCTTGCGATGAGCATTATTCACTACGATGAGTTGTTGTTTCTTTTATATGTTGTTTATATGTTGTTTCATCGCTCTTCTTCATTTTATATCTCTGTTCACATCTCTCACTTGACAGCGATTTAATGATTACCGAACAGGTGTGAAGTAATTGGTAAGACGAGAATACAGTGATCGGAATGAAGAGTAAAAACTTTTCTGGTGGTCTTGTTTTCGATGTTTCGAACAGAAACTATTATTGAGTAATCTGTTGAAACGAATCACAATTGTGTCATTGAAACCACTAAAAATTTTGAGTGTTCCATCTGAGTTTATAGTTCAACGAATGAAAGATATGCAAAAAAATATGCAATATTCACGCTCATGAACGCACAAGTGTGACAGTAGTATTTTCGATTGCAATATTACTACAGTCTGGTTTCGTGGAATAATTTCATTCCAAGGTGAGTTCACTCATTCGTGCAAGTGTTCGAAAGAAAATGCCTGAACAGGATGATTATAGTAATGAAGTGCATCTATGTATGGGTTATTCAATGCAAATGTACCGCCACCTCTCCATATGAATGGGAAGAAATTTTCTGTTAATGTGGCAGAACCAAGTAATGAGTCGAGTCTCTGAACGATGTTTTGCTGTGATTAGAAACGATGCATATTGAAAAGTTAGTTTGCTGAATATGATTGTTCACTGATCACTAGCAGCGTTCGTTCATTGTATTTGTTGATTTGATATTGCAACGAATTGTTGATTTTACTCGATTCCAAAAAAAAATCCAACTCATCCGTCAAAAACGAATGAAGGTTTGCGTTAATTGAGAATGACATTTTTTTAACCATGAAATACCACCGTCAATAGTGACATTTTATTACACAAAACATGAAATTTTTGGTTAGAATTTGTAATGTACCGTAAGATAAATAAAACGATTACCGTCTTGTTTGGAAACGGTACCGAATATGTGTAACAGTTGTCGTGCGTTTAAGGTATCGAATAAGCTGAACACAGGCTGAAATTATGATCATTCTGAGGTGATCAATTAGTGAAGTAATGTTCAAATGCATGAACGGATGATCACATTCAGTAAGATCACACTGAAGTTGTGCAATAGGCGATCGTGAACATTAATGGGTAGGAAATTTACAATATTACTTCGTTGATATGTCTTTTTAATGACCATGGTAGGGGTAATTTGAAGTGGGAAATCAAGTGTTGAACTTGGCAATAGAATCAATACTGAGACGGAATGGAATTTTAGTGGACTGATTCGTTGAACGCGTGAAAACCGTAGGCTGCTGTTACTAGTGATCAACTGTTTCGATGAGTGCCTCATTCGAGAGCACCGGGCAATACCTGCTCTCTGCACCTTTTAATGAGGCAAGTGGCGAACGATGTCAAATGCAGAGCTGATCAATTGAATCAGAAAACGGTTATGTGGCACCGTTTGACACTATGTTCGCTGTTTAGTGCCAGAGTATGACATGTGTTCAGTATGGTTCAAAAATTATCGGAACCGTTTGCAAACGTGAAGTTTTATAGAGCTTTATGAAGTTATAAAGCTTCATTGGTCATAAGCAATTGACCGGACAGAGCATGTCTTGAATTTATAAAAAACTGCAGACGACTTAAGAAGGATACAAAAACGTACCGATGAAATGATGAACACGATGAACGCTGAATACTGCCACATACTGCTTGAGGAGTTCATAGAAATAACAGAATCATCTGTGGATTAAACATTTCATTGAATCAAGCGAATCAACATACAAGTATAATACTTCCAGAACAATATAACCGATTTTTGATTTCATCGAACAATTGACTCGTCACATAACGTCACAATTACTGATTCAAGCAGTGAAATCATTACTTATGCAGTGCGCCAATTTAGATTCATCAAGCTCTATGTATGAAAAATGTTATTTGATAAAATTTACATATCAATTGTTTAGGAATGGAAAAAGTTTGGTGGACTAATTGGAAAGTGAAAGTTTAAAAAACGGTTCAGTGATAGATGGCGATGATGATTAAATATAAAGGTCAACAAAATTCATTTTTTGTCAGGCAGAAACAACAAAGAGCAATTAATTAACAATTGATTATATCATCAATTACTGATAGCGATCGAGAAGCTTATTGCCATTTAGTGCAATGGATTAGTGTATTATGTGAAACATTATATAGACGTTTCATTTGGATGTAAGGAGGGTGGAGAACACGACTGATGCTTTGGAACACACATTTAAGAATGGAAGTGCACACAAAAAGATAATTATTTAGAATTTGGAAAATGAATGTGGCCTGATTGTGAGAATCGATTGGCAATAGGCAGAACAAAAAATGATGAAAATTATCAGGAATGGTGAATAAAAATTAGAGAACAAGGACAGACTGAACGCGTTCACGTAACGATTGAAGCCAATTAGCAGTAATGTGACAATGAGGGTTCCAGTTCAACTACGGCTCTATATGAAGGACGGTGCGGAACGGATGAGTGAAAATCAATGAATTGAAAAAATTCAGTGATTCCGAAGCAAAACACTCCCACGTAAATAGCAAAAACTAAATTTCGGCATCTGAAGATATCAAATTACCATTGAGTTGATCTTCAAAATATTATTTTAAAACTGATTGCAAAGCAATCGAATATAATTGCGATTTGAAACCAATTTCCGTCAGTAAATCGTTATTTATTTTAACCTGTTTCACTTACAGTCATATTTTGTGAAAAGTTATAATCGCTGATGAGAAACTCATACGCACTTCAGCAGAATATAAGCGTGACTAGTGAGCGGATCGTGCTCACGAGCCTGAGCTAGCAACCGCCAATGCGCTTTGGTCGTGAGCAATGAGCAAACTCTTGAGTCGATTTAAGCATGAGTCGCTTTAAAATGAGTATCTAAAAAATTTCTGCTCACGTTGTAAGCAAAGAGCAGCAGCATTTCTCACTAAATTTTCCATCATTACTGATCATTGTCTAAGTTGAGCTCTTATTACCTAATTTTACAGATGACGATTTGCAAGAAAATTGTTCTTCAAATATTCGCCAATAATTCAAAATAAACATTACTTATTGACGGAATCTCAAAGAAATCCTCGGTGCACACTAGCCAATGAACAAAACCGGTCTCATTGGATAAATTCAAAGCGCGGATAGTTTAACAAAACCACTGGACTATTGGTGCCAGGAGAATTATTAGAGAAGCATTTCGGTATCATGAGGTTAAGTTCACATTTAATTGGATCAGTCGGAACTTTTTTGTATATATCAAAGGTTGTGCGTCGATTGATGAAACGAGTGCAGAACGAATTCGTCATTATTATCATGATCGTTGAACAACGCAATAAAGGCGAGAGTTAATGAATGTGATATCGGTGTCAATGCAAAAACTTGGCCGATTGCAAACAGAACAAGCGATGAAAAATCGCTTTGTTTCGTGAAACGTTCGCTGATGAAATATGAAAGAAATTGTTGCAAGGAGCCAACGAAATAGAAATATAAGCAAAGCGAGTAACGAGAAGAGTCGTAAAAACAAAAGCAAAAGCAACAATTTGTTGTCGAATTTATATGAGCGGCAAATGATTGCATTAATCAAATGAATACAATCATTATAAATAAAACACTGAACAATTGGATCGTTTCATTACCACTGTTTCACGTTTTTGTATGTGTGTGTATATAGCGATGCACAAAACTGACGATATGGTTACGGTTTCACTTTGAATTTGTTTATAGCAGACAAAAACTGGAACATTCACTGTAATCGGCGAACAAGAAATGTTTCGCAGTTTATCGATGAAAAACGAAGATACCACAAATGTACAAGACGTTTCGTGTTTGCATATGAAAATGTGTGCTCTCTGCGTGCTAAAGTTCAAGGAAATAATTGATGATTTCAGTTGTTGATAGCAAGAGCATTGTTTCATAAGAACAACTTATCGAAATCGAAACTTTTCAAGTGGCTTCATCCTTCAAAAACACAGCGTGGATAGTTTCAACTGGAACTTAATTCTAAAAAATCCCTTGGAAGAAGGACATAACATATGAACTCTTGTGATCAGTGATTTATTTTGGTCAGTTCTCACTGTGATCATTAAGGATAATGATTAATGCAAAATGATATACAAATACTTTATACAAATACTATCAATCAGTCTACAAATACGAACAAATTTTCAATTACAAGTTTTGCAACCCACTACAGCCGTAGTTTGTCTCACAAAAAAAGCTTTCCTCAGAGGTGTGTCTCATTGCAAACCCAGTATTTTATGTGTGGCATTTGCATTACCGCTGATCAAACTCAATGATTGTTAAATGAAAGGTTGAAGATGCAATCGAACACTATAATCAGAGATAATTCTGTAATTGGTAATTGACGCATGCATACCTCAGATTCTTTATTCGTATTTATGAGAAAATAAAAGCATTTCACGGTGTGCTTATATTCATCGTTCATTTTTGATGATCAACGTAACAACAACAACAACTCGAGAACACTTCAAAGGATACATCAATCACTCCATGAAGTGGCCATATTATGCGATTGGTTCACTCCTTCCAATAATCCCCGATTGCAATTTATTGGGTTGCACTCATCGCATGCATCTTCTGTTGTAAATGTTTACTTCTTATTATGATTTGGGCAATATTTATCAATTCAGTTGTGATTACAAATGTATTCATAGTTGTTTCAACCGAACATCTCGAATGGAACATTCATAGTTCCGACAGAGAATCGTCATTAATTGTCTCTTTTGAACATGCCAATATTTGGCAATTAAATTCTCAGACTCATCGCACCAAAACATTACACTCACTCTCGAGTGGCTTTGATGATCTGCTAATATTCTTCCTGGCAAAGCTAATGAGAGCATTTCATTAAGTTTTCCGTGAACACATGGTGTAGTCTCAGAAGGCGTATTATATGTTTGCACTTGAATGGATATCATCCAACGCACCAATTACTAATTACGACTCACTTCATTGCGTTTCATTTGCAGACATTTTGTTGTGTGTTGTATAGTCAACGAATTGATAACGATCCAACATTTATTCCTTCAGAGTCACTACAATAACAATAAAAATAACAACCAACTGCAAATACTTCCTCTTGATTGAGATCGCCTACTGATAATTCATATGATCCAGTTCCATCGAACAGCAAATTCTCTTCAACCAATATCTCCTCACCATACCAATTCAATTACATCGATACTTTTTCTTTCAAACGATTGCAATTAAAGGAGTTGCACAAACATTTCGGCATGCCGTTTCGAACTCATTCAATCCACATTTATCGCCCCATAAATCATTTAAAATTATTTTAACTACTCTCTTCAAGGGAACAAAGAAGAATTCGTTGGTATAACTCAAAAAGCGCAGACGAGTGTTTTATGAAATAGTGTTAGGCTATTTCAAACGTGATTAATGCCCCCAAAAACACATTTCAAAACAATTTTAGTGCTGCAATGACTTTCTACACATAATTCCGCCTACAACTGCGAAAAAATCCGAATCAACCATCTCACTTCAAAATCGGGTAGACATAATCATACGTCTGCTCGGAACAAAAAACATATATCTGCATTGCGAACATAACTCTTCAAATGATGATAAAACAATAAAATGAAACGATTTAAATGAGTACAAATTGACTGAATGGTGAGAAAAAAGAACATTTAGGTGAATGGAAAGGTAATGGGGATTAATGGGATGTGCATAGGAAGACAATCTCATAAATATCTTTTTTTTGGACTGATACAAACAATACTGTTGAACGAGCTTCGTCTCAATGCAGCGAATAATACAAAGTAGATAACGAGTTGAAACACAAGGGTTCTTGAATATGATAAGACAATCTCAGGGTTGATATGATAATAGATTCGCTTTCATTTCGAGGTATGAGCAATCTTTTTGACCAGTATATATGCACTATCCGGTTCAATCCTTTTATAGTATTTCTCAGCCGTACCGATAATTTCGAATCCAAAGCGTTTGTAGAAATCGAGCGCTGACTCATTATTCACCTGAAACGATAGCAGTTAATTGGAACTGAAACTGAAATTTGAAACTGAAACTGAAATTCAGGTAATTTAGATGACAGAAAAACTTTAATGATTTATGTGAGGCGATGGAATGTAGAATTTCGATAATCCATCCATAATTCTTCCATATCAAAAGCACAGTTTGAAGTTTTCCACAAAAAGAGATCACTAAGAGTTTATACCTGTACATGTAAATAAATATTGTCAATTGAGTGATCCTTTTCACAAAGTGACATCACGTGCTTCAATAGAAGTGTGCCTATACCGAGTCTGAAACAATAATCACTCATGTTTAACGACAACTTCCTTGGAATAAAACAACGAAGTCGCAATTTTTCATCCTGTTAAAATTATTTCATGTTTTTGCATTCAACCAAGAAATCTCATAATCCATATTCGGTGCAAAAATTTACTCGGGAGAGAGGGGGAAGAGATACATCATCTCAAATGAATCCGTTCGAATAGGCAAATATTTTTTTCAATCCGATGTAATGACAATGTCACAAAACTAACTCAAACGAATGAATAAGGAAACGTAACCTTCGATAAGGAGCAAGAGTACCAAGTGTCATAATGTACAGTCTTTTAACGCCTTCTTCCACATCCAAACGACAGCAAACACCGCCCACAACAATATCGTTGAAATAAGCCAACTTCGCTAATTCACCAGCCGAAGCAATCTCTTTATAGAACTTATCGTTGTAGTAAACCGGGAATACAGCCTGATTCAGCCGTTTCAGTTGCTGAAATGAAATCGCTTGATTATGAAATCACTCAAAACACTCGAATCATCCATCCATCATGTCAATTTCAATCCTCAAAATTCATAAACCAACACCAATATAAACCAACACAAAAATCAGCGCAAACAAACAACAGTTAGTATCATCATAACAACTACTGTTTTCCAACTGTACAATACCGCTCAAGTTGCAACCACTTCACAAAATACAGCGAACAAGCAAACGAAACCACCTGCACATTATGATGAGTGACATCGCCCAGTTCCATATCACATCTACCAACACAACGTCTTTCAGTCGTTGAATTCAGTTCGATTTTTGACAATTCTTCACTGGGATCTTTTTGCTCGTTTGATGCAGCTATTGAAGGAGCCATTACCCTTGAAATGTGCTATTTTCCGGGCAATCAGTAAGGCTCGTTCAAGTGGTTAAAGCCCATATAGATGAACTTCAGCGCCATCTAATCGAACTGGGCCCGGTTTATGCTTAACCTCACTTTCATGCGCTTCGAACTCAGTCTCAAGTTATCGACTTTCTATGTGTCATAACAGCAAGGGTAGAACTGCTTTAAGAAAGAAATTGCGTCAAGAGGGATTTTTCGGCGAGGAAATCCCCATTTCTTTGCCTCTTCTCATTTTTAGGGAGTAATATCAGAAGAAAATCCCTATCACTTCATAACCTATCATAAACAGAATGAACGATCGAAACAGATAACTGACATTAAGAATACAGTTCCGATAAAACATTGTTAAATCTTTCATAAATCACCAAAATGGAACTCGAAATGTTTATTTGTTCGAAACAATGAGCAAGTTTAAGTGACAATATAGTGAAAGTAATAAAATGAGATACGTGCTGAAACGATAGTTGATCATATAAAACACGGGAAATGCACAACGACAAACAAATTCAGAATGACAAAAATAAACGAGATCCGACATATTTCAGAACGGAAATCAGCATGATGAAAACAACCGATATTGGAAAACTACAATGAAAGTAAAACATACTTACATAAAGAAACTAAAACGTTGAAACGAATGACTTCATAAAACTACTGGAATGAATAAACTGATAAATACAATAAAGTATTCTCAATGCACAAAATCGTTATTTGAGGAATACAACATTCAAAAATGATAATTTTTCGTAAACAATGAAGAAAGGAAGACCTCATCATCATTGTTCATGAGCAAATGACATAGGGCAATGAGTAAACCAACAACAAATTCAATAAAACAAGCAGTAAATGCTCTACGGAAGTGAATGCATCGGAAAGATTGAACAATAAGTCATCAGAGATAACTCCGTTACCGTAACCGTAAATCGACTTTATTTGAGAGTACTTACGGAGCCGTTGGCCATCGCACTGAACGATTCACTAATTTGATCCGTGAAAATTTCTTCGGCTAAGGTCTCTTTAATATTTTCTTCGGTTGATTCAAAATCGCACCATCTATCCTCATCACGGTACACCTCATCCATAACAGCCTTCGTCAAATAATAACTTTCTGCTGATGACTTAATCGCTGCATCTCGACATACAGTCTCCCAACGAGTTTTCGCTCTCGGCTTTGAACAATCTAAACGTGTTCAAGTAGTCAACTGTTAGATTGTTTAGCAGGACAATATTCAAATCAATCAGAAGCGAACCGCTGCAAATTCATAGGATTGCACATTAAGAATACTGATAATTCAGTGTAACAACAAATGCATCCGATCCGAGTATTTATCAAATATGTGATTGCTCAACACGACAGGCAAATGATAAGAAAAAATGGTAAAATTTACAATAAAAGAGCACAAAATACCGCGCATAATAGAAAAGCTTCATTTAGGTGATATTGAATGTACGAGTCACATTTGAACACTTACCAGGACAAAGCACATTCAAAATGTTGTCGCGTAAGATATTCTCCAATTCGAGTTGACTTCTGGGTGGCACTGCTGCACCATGATTCATCCAAATATTACGCACATCTCTTGCAAACGCTCTCGACACTACTGCACAACATTCATCTGCTATCATCTGCCTGCAAAAAGTTGAACAAAAAAATCGAATGTCACATAACACAATCGAACAAAATCAACGGACAAATAAATGAATACCTATCAAAATACTATTGTCCTCGTCAGTAAAATACACGACGAAGGAATTGACGCTAAACTGTCGAAATCTTGGCAGAGTTATTTTGCTGTGTATTTTCTATGCATTACTACGGATGTGTTCATGCTTTAGCTATTTATTCATTCGCTCATTAATGCATCGATTTCATTTGATTCTATTATTATTAACTCTTACAATGCAAGTTCATCTATTAATTTTTCATCGAATTTCATCAATCCATCACAACAGATCGTGAACTGAAATATTCAACAGGAAAGCTTCTGCTCAGAACTGATTTCATTGTACGACTATAGCAATAAACCGAACTGACTCAAAAATTTCCCGAATGCAAATGCTCATCAAAATGCTTACTTGTATGCAGTACTCGCTGCATGCTCATTCTCATCTTTATTGCATGTCGCATCAATACACAACCTTTCGCCATTAGTGAACTGTTGCCAAATACGTCCAGCATATTCCCTTATAAGCGAACATATTTGATCTCTGTCATCGCGGTAGTATCTGAAACTCAGATATGGGCTAACTCTCAGAAAACTTTGTGACGTATCAGTAATAAAATACGACTGTGCATTCAGAAATGCTGCGTGACGGCATCTGGAAGAAATCTCATTTCTCATTAACGCTGAACAAGTGCAAACTTTTTATTCGACTCCTCCACTGATGCTAGTGTCTTGCTTTGAGTTTTCTTCGGTACAGGTGTATCGCATGTTAGATCCGGTATACCAACAAGGCGTTGTTTCTCTTCAGTGACTCGGTGAATGGAATCCATATCACTCAATTTGTTTGATTCATTGTTGCTGTAAACACCACTTAAATCCAATGGCGTAAAATCCAGAAGGTCTGGTGGCTGAAAGTAGTGATGCGGTATCGAGTAATCTGTTAGAGTCTTTTTTTATTGTTTGAATTGAATGAAAAGGGTATTGTGTCGAAATTCAACAATACTTGATAAGGCATAACAACGGAGATCGAAACGAAGGATACCACTGAAGTGCATAACAATTATGTGAACGATAATAATGTAAAAATATTAACCACTGGAATATTGTTCAAGTCGTATTTGGCACTATCATTCATCCAGGATTTCTCAAGTACAGACTGCGGACCAATTCGTTCTTGATCTGTTCGGCTTATCTCTGACAGCACATTCTCAGCGCTATTTTGTTCTTGGAACGACACCGAGTTCTCGAATTCCTCCTCGGCGACGGATCTCTTCTTCTCGTTCATAGCCGTTAACATGGTCAGTAACGAGTCGTTGAGTGACTGATCGAGTAATAATTTGCCCAATGGCGACACAACTCTTGCGGATGTCACTCTCTATAAATCGTCATAATTTATCCAAACAAGAATATAACAACTCTAACTAAGCAATTCGACGTGAACGACGGGTATTTTAGAATCACAACTCACTGATTATTGAACGACAAGAAGAGAATTACGCTTCATAACAACGCTTTTATCAAACTATACTGTGAACGTAATTCGACAGTTCTACTAAAAAAATTCGATGTTGTTTTCTTCCTTTTCTCAGCGATGTTCGAATTATTTCTTATCAAAATTATGCTCTTCCAAAGCGTTCAATACAAAGTAAAGCGACATACCGGACTTCGAGGAGTACTGTTCAAGCTGCGTGGACTGCGGTTGCGCGACGGTGAAGGCATCACTGTAGCGAATCGAGTTGCTAGAGGGGATCGCGGTGAAGCAACATTCAGCGGACTCACCGTTAAAGCGAATCGTCTGGGCTTACTTCGTTTCTGAAATTAAAAAATTAACGCTGATCACTTGCACGAAGACACTGGATTTGAGATTTGAGAATTATTTTGCATTAAATTTCGGCAGCTGTTATGACTCGAACTAAAACGCCAAAAACAAACTAACCGTCGAAAGCGATTCAGATTCATCGTCCGATTTGATTCGCTCTCTTCCAAATGATAGCCTTTGCTGAAATTTTGTCTTCTGACACGACTATATGAAAGTGATATAAGTTCGAAAACAGATTTCTGATGACTCAGCGTAATCATTTCTGACTGAAATGCAAAAGCGTATACGACTTACCGATGTGTTATTGAGCACAGAACTGTTGATATCTTCAGCAAGCATTTCAGGAGTGCGATCCAGTATTTGCGCTTCAGCATCGTTAAACTCCTACAATGTGCAACATTCTTCACATTTATTCTCTCCAATTACTACAGACCAAATTAGTTACCTTCATCCAAAGGCACGATATATTGAATGTGGATTACTATGAGAATAAGAAATTAGTTAAGGTAAAATCATGAATTAAAAAAGAGTTCATATGAAAATAACCCGTGCGTCAACGAAAACATCACAACCGTCGTTCAGATTCTCTGAAAACAAAAGATGATCGATAAACATTGTGCTAAAATATAACTACTTCCATTCATTCACGATCTCGATTGAAGTGATGTTTATATTGAATATAAAACCAAAGATTATCTCAATGAATGTTTTGTTATGAAACAAATGCAAATGTAGTCATAAATTCAGAGGAATATGAAAATGTACATCTTGAAAATCAAAAATTCGAAATAATCAAGTGAATAAACCTTCGCTCTTACTGACGCTTGATAAAACATTTTTTTGAGTGCTTTGGTCATCGATGCATTCGGAATCAACCACTTCTGCTGGTGCATCCGCTATCAACGTCTCTAAAAATTCATCGGCATAAAGACTTCGAAACGAATTCCTTAATTCGAATCTTTTAGAAAAAACACCTATTCACACCATTTCAAGAGCTAAACACAAATAAATAGATGTGAATGAAGAAACTGCTTTCTACATTCATTCAACCTACAAAAAACGACATCAGTTTGATGGAGAGGAATAAAAACTTAAGAAGCACACATGGAAGCAAGTGGAAACTATGAATGTTCAACAAATGTTATACCTCCCGCCGAAATGTCGTCTTCGTTGAGAATGTCCTGTGGTTTCATCGAAGCGAAGTCTTGCGATGACCCAAGTGACACCTGATGAGACGATGCTGTATCGGTGAAAAAACATTCAGAGTCCGCATCTTCTGATGTTTCACTTTGAGCATTACTATCTACCTTCGATGCATTATTTTCGACAACACGTTCATCTTCTACCTCATCAGAGCACACAGTTGCATCATACTCTTCCACTGCTGAAGGAACTTCCTCGAGGATTTCTTTACAACCGTTGTTCGTTTCTACAAGCTGATCTTTGTCTGGTAAATGTAAGACCAAAGACTTATCATCAGTTTCGGACTCATCCACTGGTGAAGTCTCTCGTTCAGGCAAGTTCTTGGAAGATGGCGCTAAAGCATCTGGATGCGTTGTTTCTTTTTCGATAATCTTGCTCTCTGAATGAGCAGATATCTCTTCAGAAGTCCGCTTTTCGTCCTGTTCACTTCTCTCTTGTTCTTCGTTATCTGCTATCACTGGTTCACCTTCCTCTTGTTCGAAACGTAACTGTTCAGGTGGCAAATCTTTCGTATCAAGTTCGTCAAGATTAAGCCTCGGAACAAATGATTCCATTTTAGTGGATAATTCGGGGGAGTAGTTATTGTCTTCGTGCGACTCGTTTTTCACCGACTGCATATCACTACCCTTCACAACGAATGGTGATGAATGATCATTCGGCGATAACTCTTGATCGATCGATGCTTGATCGTGAAAAATTTGTGACGGTTTTGATGTTTCTTCTGAGAATGCTGCAGCTTCGTCGAGGCCGACTGAATTCACATGTTCGATGTGTGATTCTTCTTTTTGAGCATCATTGTGCGCACTGATGTGAAGTTTCTCGAAGCTTTCCATAACCGACCTCGTGTTTACAGTTTCATCTAGCTGACTTAAATTATATTCAGAAATGTCACAACTTTCATCGCTCGTTCCATCAACACTCAAGTTCGCATCCACCATGTGTTCGTGCTGATTCATCTTCACTACATCCGGCCGAAATGCTGCCGAAGATATTTCTCCTGGAGACATTCTCATTTCGTTTATTGGTTCTTGAACATGCACTGAACTATGAGGAGATTTCATAGGGGTTGCATCCACGTCTTGCTGATGATGAATTGCACCTTCAGACTTTGGATGTTCCTCGAATGAAGTTTTTCTGTGCTCAATTTCGGAGGCATAATCGGATTCGGGAACAAGCGTTGAAGATTGTGAAGTCAACATCACATCATTCATTGAATCATCGTCACACGATTGGCTTCGCCCCTTGATGACTTCATTGACGTCTGATAGTAGAGCTGAGGTTGGCGTTTCAATCGAGGTTGTTACCGACGTTGACTTGGTTGCATCTTAAAATGAAAAGACACCATGAAATGAAATGAACCAAACAAAGAACTGACATGCAATTATAATGTCAATGAATCGGTCATTCGTGGACAAATCAAGAAATCGAGATTATCAATTGGTTACGACGTTATCGTATAATCACCAGTGGGTTTTCACTGATGCAATACCACATAACACCAAAGTAAACTAACCTTCCATAGATCTATATCAGGAATGCATTTGAAACCAAAACACATTTAGAATAAATTGGATAATGTGGAAGAAATGAGTAGAACAAATCAATTTATGTTACCATATTGTGATGAAGGAGAAGGCAAACTCTGAACGAGTAAATTCGAATGAGAATCAATAGATGTTTGATCGATCTGCAGTTGATCCAAATAAGCGATGTGATCAGAGGTTTGCTTTATGTAACTCTCATGAGCTTTTATCTGTTCCAAAACTGAATTTTCAGCGCTGAAATACATTGTCTTATACCATACTTTTTATATCATACTCATTGCTCAGCTCCTTAACGCACATCACACCTCACAGTTTTCGGAAAAGATGAATGACGAAACTTCTCACTAGAGAAATTACAAGTGACTTTTAGCAGTGGATGATTTTGAACGCACCTCGTTAAGAAATCCTGTTCCCCGTGTTCGGAGTTTACACCGCACCCACCATCGCTATGAAGCTTACGATCAAAATTTTCTCGCAGCACATTCGCTTCTTCTCGCTTTTGCTTCAATTCACCGCGTAATGTCGTCACACGATTTTCATTCATTCCCATTGATCCTGAGAATATTGATATTACGATCACTTTTGAGTGTGATGACTAAATCAACAACAAGGAACCTTTGGATGAGTGATGATAGCTATTGCACAGTAGTTTAAGCTATTAACATCAGCTTTGTCTACAATTTCGAAAAAAAAGCGAATGAAATATAGCTTATAATGAGATAAGCGTTCTGAAATTTACAATAACTGAAATGAAAGAAAAGAAAGCCAACAAAAAATACACAAATTTTAACAAATTTTTACCATCTGCAATCGTTGACGCAATAAGCCTCATTGGACGACGATTTCCAAAGGAATTATTTGCAACACTCTGTGCACTATCCTCTATGCAATTATTACGCAATGAACGTTCATCTGGAAATTCTGAAGATCACATAATGAAATATATGAATCCGAAATGACCAATTAGTTTAACTGGCTAGTGGTTAACCATCAAAACAGCACTGAAAACTCAAAACACTGTGGCCTTCGCATTCAGCTGAACACTCGAAACAACTATTCCATTGTTCCTATCTTTAAACGTTCAATAAGTATACGTTGTAACCTTCGGAAGCAGTGACGAGTGCGAATCGCGAACACTTTTCTGGTCGCAAACGCTCTTCATCGGTGTGCCTCTTCTCAACAACATCGCTCGATTCCACTGGTGCACTCAATCGAAGCGCTTTCTCTGCTCTTCGTTTCATGTCATTCAGTTTTTTCTTTTCAGTTCTGTTCGATACCCTAGAATCATGTCGAATCAATGGCACACATTACAAACGAGAATTGTGCGACAAAAGTATGCTTTATGCTAGTCATTACTAAATGTTATCATTCCTTTCAAAGTTATTTCTTATTTTACTCTGAAAATGTTAACTTTTGCGGAAATAATCGAATGATAGTTATGATTTTTTTTCATGACTCTAGTGCAATTTCTCAATCACTGTGACACCAAATTGATCACAGTATCCGGCGCTCAACTTTGTCAATGGACGAAACGAAACAGATAAAACGTACCCAGTTGACAATAATTCTTCACGAATTTGTATTGACAGTAAATGCAAACGAGCAATTTCGTGCATATGATATCGAAAATATTCTTCCTAAATTAATTCACAAGTGACTGACAATCTTACAACATCCGTGATCAGAATCAAAACTGTACGTACAGAGCAGTTCAATCCCCACATTGAAACTAACCGAAATTCTCAAGCACTAAGCAGAAATGCGACCAGAATTATCGAGATGCTCCCGAATTATTCAGTCATACAAGTTCAGTAATATCTTGCCAATAAATTTTATATAGGACATACACCGTTATCGTAAACATTCTGAACCAATTAAACAAAAAATGTAACAAAACTAACGTATGGTTTAGCGATGTGTTTTGATTCTTCATATATACGCTTCATATCGGCGATGTCATTTTCAACGCTCTTCTGCTTCTCGTTCATCTCATGCCACTGATCCAACTCATTCAAGTTCAACAACTCTCTGGAAAACAACGATAAGATATTGTCTTCTCAACAATCTTCACTACTACAACTCTTCCTTTCAGTAACCAATTAGTTTTTCAAAACTCCAGTCACCGCTAACATAATTGATGAAAATAAAGTATCGGAGATGTCCATAGTATTAATGAACACTCTTGCACTAGAAAGTGAACTCTTTGTTCTGAAAAGTCATCTCAGAAAGCCATCAAAAAATATTCAAATTTGCTTCTCCTTGATAATTGTATTCAAATTTCTGAGAAAATGTAAACAAACTTTTTGCGCCAATAGAAGTACACACAGACATCCTCCAAGTACTGATTCAAAGCCTGCATCGTCATCTTCACAATTTCATCGCGATTCTGAGGTCGTTCAGTTGGTTCTGCAAAGGGGACAAACGGGAATTGCTTGACAAACAACGTATCATCGGATGGTTGTAATGAACTGATCTCGACATTCACTCATAAACCACTCTCAGTCTTCGACAAAAATACAAAATTCCCAACATCACCATACAATGGATCGGTGCATTATTGAAGATATGAAAAACTCGAAATAAAGAACGATTCTTCAAATAAAAACAGAAAACTAATAACCACCTTTGAAATTGCTCTCCATTACTTGTCGATTGCTCATGGACTCCATCTTTGGATCATTCCGCTCTTTTCTTGATTCATCTTTTCCACAGCTCTCAAAACGGAACATTTTTGTTTGAATCGAATTGTTCAATTATTCAATTAACACAGTTCTAGTAGCAGTTTAATAGCAGTGGATGTGATATTTGAAAGTAACGATTTTGTTCATGAAAAGAGTTCTTAGTCGAAAGCATAGAAATGCACCGTTGTAAAAGTGGTTCGCAACATTCACAGAAAGAGGCCACTGAAATAATGCAATTCATTGTAAAGAAAACGAAATCAAGTCTTCTTTTTGGTGGCTGATAATATGTAAACAGCACAACATATCATTAATTGAATGTGAAATTTATTACCACACGATGTAGATACGAAGCTGTTGCGACGTTGTCCTCGAATGAGTCATTCTCTTTACCTTGCATACTTCGAGGAATCGAAGATGACATCTAGAAAACACAAATCTTTAACAGTAAGTACTTGGAAGATATGCACTCAAGTTAGACGTTCAAAAAATAAACGACGTTCAACACATTCAGCAACATTTTTTGGAAATCTACTTAGAATTCACTACGGGATGGTACGAAACAAAATAATCATCGAACACGGTAAGCTAGCGAAAAAAAATGAACTTTCTAAATCGAGGGAATGCAAATGCTAACAAATTTGAAATTATATAACGTCTAAAAACGACTAATCTAAATATTTTCGAGTGTTCGTTTGTCAATCAATACGTTATGATCATATCAATCAATGTTGCGCCTATAAATTCAATTTCGCACGAGCAACAACGAACATGCAAAGTGATACAACTGAAGGCTTCATACAAATGCAAGGTGATACTTTCGAACAACGAACAAATAAGCAGTCCAATCGGACCGACTCCCAACTACCACCAATCAAGCACACAATATCACGTCAAAATGGAAACTAAAACCGCACTCGTCCAGTCACTATTGAAATGCACCTCCCTCTTCCCCCAAATGTTTTGCCTATCGCCAAACTGTAAACGCAAATTTGTACCTACTGTTCACGGCAATCAGCACAAACGCATATATTAACTGCTGAGATATTTCGAAAACAGGCTTATGCTTATCATGAGTCTAACGTTTGGTCTCAAGCTCATATCCAAACTGAAAATGATTTAAGTCGGCCCTGTGATACAGACTGCCAATTTGTTCGCCTAGCAATGTTTTCGTTTTTCATTAAAATTTTGCTTACAATTAGACAATAACCTTTTCGTTCCACTACAGACTTTCTCAATTTCGCAGTTTACATAGGAGTATATCTGCATGAGACGTTGGCAATATGCTCAGCAACCGTTTATCGAACAATACTATGTTCTTCAACCTTTCACATTCCGTGACATGTCCCGATTAGGGTTTGCAAATTTCCGACGTTTTTTCACTCTCGGGATTGGGCAACACTTGAAACATAGAAGCGTAACATTTTCAACTCATTCTTTTTGAAGCAATACGATCATAATTAGTCAGAAAAGAGCTAATTCAACAAATCGAGGAATTATTCAAATTCAAATGAACAAGCGCAACAATTAATATTTCCTAATATGCTCAGGCATCTTGTCATCTCGGGTCTAAGCTAATAAGAGTTCATTTGCATGTGAATATGAAGTTCTTGATTCTCAAACACCTATTTCCAATGCTCCAAATCCATTTTCTCTCTGTGTTAACATCAGCTGAGTTGTGGCATTCCGGAATTTCGACAGAAATGCATCGCATATATTAAATCATTTGAATTCTAAAAGTTCAGAGTTTATCTAAAAAGCAAAAAAAACATCCGCAATGGATTGTCATCGAACCATCAGTATTTACATACTCACTATTAATAATTTCAATCGGAAATCGTGGAAATGTACTTGATATTTAAGCTTAAGAACCTTTCGAATGGAACAGTTTCGCTCACTTCTGCAACGAATTCTCACTATGAGTGATTTCGATGAGAATTTATGCACATTTCGATCGAATAAAAATGATTCCAAATAGCGAAGTAAAGAGACTTGCAGTCTTTAGAATATGCATTTGAATTAACAGATGGAATATTGAAGCCGAACAAATCGCGTGGAAAGAAACAACTTAAAATTTGGTTGAATTTTGCTGCTCTTGGTTCTCGTTAGAAAATATGATTATCTCCGTTAGTCTACATAGAAATGCATTCAGATGAGCGCGACATACACTAATGGAGAGCAGAATAATCAATGGAATGTTCAATGAAATGTTATGCAAAAGTTCATTCGGCCATTCGTCTGACTTGCATCAATTTCCTTGACCATTCATCAATGATAGGTAGCGAACAACAAAGATGACTGCTTATGAATAAGCTGGGAACGATTAAGGCTTGCTTCAAGATGGGCATGCGATCAAATTCATACAAATTGACCTGCTTTATCAAATCCCGAGATCCCGGGATTTTTCAAAACTTAAATCCCGGGATCGGGATCAGAATTGTAATCTCGGAATCTTGGGATCCCGTGCAAACCCTAGTTCCAATGACGCCTCAGGTGCAGAATGTTCAACTGAACAAATAAATAATTGAATGATCGCTGGCTATCATGAACAACAGTTTACATCAAACGTCCTATTCACATCATCATCATACAAGTGATATTGCTCCATTAATCTATAACGTATGAATCCGAAACTGTTTACAATTGGATGCTGTAAAGGTGATTGCATGCTGTTACTGATAAGGAATTTTCTTGTTCTTTACAGCCAAGAGATGGTTCTTACAAATCGTTTACACGGAATTGGCACTGACTTCTAATCTATCGAAAACCTCATGCACACCACTTCAATGAACTGATCTATAATGCACCGATGAGAAAGAAGAAACAAACCGCACCATGAACTGTTCTAATGAAACATCAAAGGTCTGATGAAATGTGAAAATAACATAAAAACCGAAATAAATCGCGAATAAACTGATTAAAATCAACGCAGATGAATGCAAAAACGTGTTTAAAAGAAAGTGACGCAAAACTGACGACGGGTGCGATGTGGACAAACAAGGATGAAACGAACAAAGAATGAAAATAGGAGTGAAACGAATGAACGAAGTAAAGAGTGGTTGGTGTGAAGATAGATATTTACACTTGTGCTTCATAGACAATATCTATCAAATACACACTGCCCTGAAAAATGATCAGCTGAAGAGTGTTGTTGACGTGAATCAAGTAATTTTTGCAAATCGAATATACAGATTCACGTTCTATGGCTTAAAACGAAAATCACTTCTCAACAACGAAACAAAATCATATCACCTTAGTTAAGACATTCACGTTTGAGTACACGTGAATGGTTTACCTGTATTTCTTAAATATGAAATGAGATAAATGAATGAATGAATGAATGAAAAATGACAGGAAAATGTTACTTGTATCGGAGGTGGACGTGTTTCAATCAACGACGACGGATACTCACGTATTGGTGAAACACTATTCAAGGTTGAGCAATCGAATTTTGAACTCAAATCCTCATTAACATCAACAATCATTGACGGTAGATTGATTGCATCGAGCTTAGAATTCCGACCAACCTATAACAAGTATCCCCAAAATGCAGTCGATAATCGTGCATCTTCAGCGAAACGGTTTTCTTTCATACGAATCTTTCAACTTTCAAATCAATTATGAGTTCATCGAAAAATCTGAAGTTACGGAATCGGATATCACATGCAAATTTGGTTCGATATGGCCGCGATTATTCACTATTTTCACGTAATTATGTCAATATTCATGGTCCGTTGAATGTCGAATATGATTCTAGTAGAAAACTGGATATGACCATAGGTTACACGAAACAATCTTTTCAAAGAGAACGGGCATAAAAGATCACGCAAGCAAAGGTGGAACATACATCACTCTGAGCATCACTCTCTTGTGTGACCAAATTGTTACCAAAATTTTGTGCTTCATCCGTAAATTCTAATATCTTTGTGGTATCTCTGCGATGTTCATTCAGCTGATTGACTCGTTCGTCCAGTGGTAAATTAGGATCGCTTGACTGAGGTTGGACGACAGTTCTGAGGAGTGGAGTGACCGCATAGTGATGATAGGATGACTTAGGATTATCAATCGAATTGTTCAGTGGCATTTGTTCGTATGATGAAATCGACATTCGATCACCGAATGATGCGTCTAATAGTCTTGTGGCCCTTTAAATATTTCTCTCATCATCGGCTTTATTATTATTATTATTATTATCCCAATAATTACCATTACCGCTATCACCACTCTTGATATTACATCTAATCAAGTGTATAAATGAACATGACGAGAACACATCTAAGAACATCATTCGAATGAACACAGATAAGAATTTGAGAACTATAAAGATAATGAGATGGAAGAGCAACGAGCGACAAAACCTTTCGATGGTATCAGTCAAATGATCAAGCGTATTCAGCGATTGTTTCACTTTTTTACTCAGACTGTCAGATCGGTGCATTGTTACAGACGTTGGATATCGACTATGAGCCAGTTCCTTGAAAGAAAATCTTTCGGTAGAAATACAGCCGATCTTTATTTATTATTCTTTACTTCCTATCCAATTTTTGAAGTTACAGTCTTCTTGTTTCACTCTATTATTCGCTGTTATTACCGACTGTCATTAGCTATTCCGTTGTTCAAATGATCTAATCTTTTATTCGTTGCTACACAAATCAAAAACGTCCAAACTTTGCCACAACACAACAGTTTAGCATAAACATACTTGTGTTTGAATGTTGTGAACGGATGAAAGAAATGTTTGCGGTGTATTCGATGAATTAGTTTGAATGTTTGCTTGACTGAATTCATCGAAATGAAACGAGTTGCAATCCGATAGAAGCCGCTTTCTTGTTGCCTTTTCGTTTATCATATTTGATTCAGAATCCAAAACTGGACCGTTCATCTTTGACGAATGAGATAAACATTCAAAGTTTCTGTTTGACCTTCCGCAAGCATCAGAGCGTTTTTCGAATTTATTCTTCAACGTTGAACTATTCGCAGATCTTTTACTCGAAGCGTTTCGATGAACCTTGACTGCGTTAACGGCATTCGCCGAGGTTCTACTAGAAGAACCAGGTGATTTATGTGCATTGAAATCCGATCGAGTGAATGATCTCGTTGAAGAATGTAATGATGAATTGACTGAATTATTCTTTGATATTTGTTTACTTTGACTTGAATTGGTTATGGTTGAAGAGTGATCAAATGCTTTCGATTGATCGGTTATTGAAGACTCGGTTCGATCAGATTTCGATTGGTCGGTTATTGAAGTCTCGACTTGATCAGATTTCGATTGGTCGGTTATTGAAGTCTCGACTTGATCAGATTTCGATTGGTCGGTTATTGAAGTCTCGACTTGATCAGATTTCGATTGGTCGGTTATTGAAGTCTCGACTTGATCAGATTTCGATTGAGCCGATGATGAACGAGTATCTGCAAAGAAATCATTCATATGCAGCAACTAAAAGTGTTAAAAGACAATATCATCAGCCAACTAGCAATAAAGAGACTCCATGTTTCTGCAATCCAATTAACTAAGCAATTCAAATATAAATTATCTAATGAAACGAAAAGTATTATTACGCGTGAGACTAAATTCGTCAAGAGAAATCGATGATGGACATGACATATCGAAAGAATTGTACAGTTTTGGAACTTTCTGAAAGATTCTGTGATAAAGTATAATAATCAATGCGGTTATGAAGGAATGGAATCAATTCCAAAAGTGACCTCTTTCTTTGAATGTTTTCGAACTCGTTCGAGAAGTTTGAGTCCGATTCCGGGATTTGCTGACAGCGGACAATGACGAATTAACAGTACTGACTGCATTACTTTCAGTAGCAATACCTTCTTCAGTACTTTCATAATCAGCCTTTGTCTGCACACCCACATCAATCGCGGAAATGTTGTCGTGTAATGAAGTTTGAATTGTTTCGCTGATTAACTGCTTCGGTAACGATTCAACACTGAATTGGTTATGTTAGTAAATGATCGTATTATCACAAGATGATACAAAAGTGCAACGTATGGAACAATTAGAAGTTGAATTTAATTTCTCCGAGTGAAATCTGAAATTGTTTTTAAATGTTGTAAACAATTACGTTGCCGCATTTGATGACGATCTGTCGACTGAATCAGACTGCTGTCCATCACTTCCCACTACTTTATGTTCGACTAGGTTATTAAATTCTTTCACAGATAAAAATCTTGGTATCTGCGAGCTTAACGTTGGTGTTGCTGAATTCGATGGAAAATTGCGTGATTCTTTTCGACGTGACTCGATCAAAGGCTGCGCTGCATAATCCTGGAGTAGATTAATCACATGAGCAGAAGCCGACTGGCTTACAAGCGGCAGTGGAGAATATGCATTCATTAACAATAAGAGCTTTTGCAGATAATTGCACAAAGAGAAGGAATCAGACTGATGTCAAGAAAAACATTCGGTTCATTATATTCAACTGAATTTGACAGTGATTTTTATCAAACACTCATTTATTCCAAAAAGCTCATGAACCGGAGAAATTCATATGAATTGAATTTCTCGAAGCGTTAAAAATCCAAATTTCCGTCATTTTGCTAATCATCGATACTCCTCAGCAACTGCTGTTGAGCTGAACAAAATTTTATAAATTATAGTTCATAGATGGTAATAAACCTCAGTTAGTTGTTCGCCTAGACCAGTGTTCAGTGATGAATTCAACAACGCTTTGCTATGGGCATTCCTATCCGTTGAACTACGCACCTCCAACTGTTTGTCTGAAAAGAAGAAGGGTTACGCCAAAATCATGACAGAATGACGGATCATTAACTCTCACACTGATCTACACGCTTGTGAGAGTGACCAACTTCACGAACAGATTTCATACAAAAAATTCATTCCTTATTGTTAGGATTTTTAACAAATCAACTATGAGCTATATGAACGTAGAGATGAATAAATCAAACGACTGAGACTGTAGCTGATGAAAGGTAACAAACAAGTTGGTGATGCTCTTATTTGATTGATTTTACGTGCCACACTTTGCTCAACCAATTGCGAATGCGTCATTGTCCTAGGTTTTGTTCGCATCAATGCGCTAGTTGACGAACGAGATCGTCTCAGCGGTCGTTCAATATTATTACCACCATTTCTTACATCATTCATCATCGCTTGTTCCACTGAATTCAAAAGTGAAAGCAATTTCAAAGCCGATTCATTGATGAAAATATTACTGCCTTGATAGTTATCAGCATTTGGACGAATAAATGCAGTCATAATAAAATTTGTGCATCCCTTACGCCAGATATGACTCTGATAAATATTGTGATATCAACACAAAAAAATAACCTAGGACTTTTCTCCAACGTAACTCTTCAGTGACATTGCTTTGCGTACGTTGCGCTCTGTGCGTTACATTCCTGAAACAATTATTGAATGAATAACTTGATAAGACAATGTTACGAAAATTCAGCAAAAGATGCGCGAACGTAACCTTTCCAAAAGATTCGGTTCTTGACAAGGAGGATGCTGACTAGTTGGCTGACTTGAGGTTTTCCTCTCGAAATGATTTGTTCGCTCAGTGTTATTGCTCGATTTCACCATCTTACGGCCAATGTACTGCAATAATGCAGGATAGAGAACAGTTTTTGATATTGGCGCACCGGATTCCGATTTACGTGGAGAAGAACTGAGTGCTTTTCGTATTCGCAATCTTTTGTTTGCAGCTGAGTGGTTGTTACAACTGACCATTCTGAAACTGAATCAATAACGCAAATATGGTCATCAACGAAATCAGTTTCAACATTCGAACTTTTCTTTTGCTAAATATGGAGGAGTCATATTACGGTTGAATCTATTAGAAAGCATTTTCGGCAGTAAAAAGAAGAGTTCCCACTGAGAAGCTTCACAAAGACAGAAGGTATTTTCTGAAGATCAACGACTGTGGTGAACGAGTTTGCGTAACTGAAAATGATCAGAAATTGATTCGATATATATATATATATATATATATATATATATCGAATCAATTTCTGATCATTTTCAGTTACGCAAACTCGTTCACCACAGTCGTTGATCTTCAGAAAATACCTTCTGTCTTTGTGAAGCTTCTCAGTGGGAACTCTTCTTTTTACTGCCGAAAACGCTTTCTAATAGATTCAACCGTAATATGACTCCTCCATATTTAGCAAAAGAAAAGTTCGAATGTTGAAACTGATTTCGTTGATGACCATATTTGCGTTATTGATTCAGTTTCAGAATGGTCAGTTGTAACAACCACTCAGCTGCAAACAAAAGATTGCGAATACGAAAAGCACTCAGTTCTTCTCCACGTAAATCGGAATCCGGTGCGCCAATATCAAAAACTGTTCTCTATCCTGCATTATTGCAGTACATTGGCCGTAAGATGGTGAAATCGAGCAATAACACTGAGCGAACAAATCATTTCGAGAGGAAAACCTCAAGTCAGCCAACTAGTCAGCATCCTCCTTGTCAAGAACCGAATCTTTTGGAAAGGTTACGTTCGCGCATCTTTTGCTGAATTTTCGTAACATTGTCTTATCAAGTTATTCATTCAATAATTGTTTCAGGAATGTAACGCACAGAGCGCAACGTACGCAAAGCAATGTCACTGAAGAGTTACGTTGGAGAAAAGTCCTAGGTTATTTTTTTGTGTTGATATCACAATATTTATCAGAGTCATATCTGGCGTAAGGGATGCACAAATTTTATTATGACTGCATTTATTCGTCCAAATGCTGATAACTATCAAGGCAGTAATATTTTCATCAATGAATCGGCTTTGAAATTGCTTTCACTTTTGAATTCAGTGGAACAAGCGATGATGAATGATGTAAGAAATGGTGGTAATAATATTGAACGACCGCTGAGACGATCTCGTTCGTCAACTAGCGCATTGATGCGAACAAAACCTAGGACAATGACGCATTCGCAATTGGTTGAGCAAAGTGTGGCACGTAAAATCAATCAAATAAGAGCATCACCAACTTGTTTGTTACCTTTCATCAGCTACAGTCTCAGTCGTTTGATTTATTCATCTCTACGTTCATATAGCTCATAGTTGATTTGTTAAAAATCCTAACAATAAGGAATGAATTTTTTTGTATGAAATCTGTTCGTGAAGTTGGTCACTCTCACAAGCGTGTAGATCAGTGTGAGAGTTAATGATCCGTCATTCTGTCATGATTTTGGCGTAACCCTTCTTCTTTTCAGACAAACAGTTGGAGGTGTGTAGTTCAACGGATAGGAATGCCCATAGCAAAGCGTTGTTGAATTCATCACTGAACACTGGTCTAGGCGAACAACTAACTGAGGTTTATTACCATCTATGAACTATAATTTATAAAATTTTGTTCAGCTCAACAGCAGTTGCTGAGGAGTATCGATGATTAGCAAAATGACGGAAATTTGGATTTTTAACGCTTCGAGAAATTCAATTCATATGAATTTCTCCGGTTCATGAGCTTTTTGGAATAAATGAGTGTTTGATAAAAATCACTGTCAAATTCAGTTGAATATAATGAACCGAATGTTTTTCTTGACATCAGTCTGATTCCTTCTCTTTGTGCAATTATCTGCAAAAGCTCTTATTGTTAATGAATGCATATTCTCCACTGCCGCTTGTAAGCCAGTCGGCTTCTGCTCATGTGATTAATCTACTCCAGGATTATGCAGCGCAGCCTTTGATCGAGTCACGTCGAAAAGAATCACGCAATTTTCCATCGAATTCAGCAACACCAACGTTAAGCTCGCAGATACCAAGATTTTTATCTGTGAAAGAATTTAATAACCTAGTCGAACATAAAGTAGTGGGAAGTGATGGACAGCAGTCTGATTCAGTCGACAGATCGTCATCAAATGCGGCAACGTAATTGTTTACAACATTTAAAAACAATTTCAGATTTCACTCGGAGAAATTAAATTCAACTTCTAATTGTTCCATACGTTGCACTTTTGTATCATCTTGTGATAATACGATCATTTACTAACATAACCAATTCAGTGTTGAATCGTTACCGAAGCAGTTAATCAGCGAAACAATTCAAACTTCATTACACGACAACATTTCCGCGATTGATGTGGGTGTGCAGACAAAGGCTGATTATGAAAGTACTGAAGAAGGTATTGCTACTGAAAGTAATGCAGTCAGTACTGTTAATTCGTCATTGTCCGCTGTCAGCAAATCCCGGAATCGGACTCAAACTTCTCGAACGAGTTCGAAAACATTCAAAGAAAGAGGTCACTTTTGGAATTGATTCCATTCCTTCATAACCGCATTGATTATTATACTTTATCACAGAATGTTTCAGAAACTTCCAAAACTGTACAATTCTTTCGTCATTGTTTCTCGATATGTCATGTCCATCATCGATTTCTCTTGACGAATTTAGTCTCACGCGTAATAATACTTTTCGTTTCATTAGATAGTTTATATTTGAATTGCTTAGTTAATTGGATTGCAGAAACATGGAGTCTCTTTATTGCTAGTTGGCTGATGATATGGTCTTTTAACGCTTTTAGTTGCTGCATATGAATGATTTCTTTGCAGATACTCGTTCATCATCGGCTCAATCGAAATCTGATCAAGTCGAGACTTCAATAACCGACCAATCGAAATCTGATCGAACCGAGTCTTCAATGACTGATCAATCGAAAGCATTTGATCACTCTTCAACCATAACCAATTCAAGTCAAAGTAAACAAATATCAAAGAATAATTCAGTCAATTCATCATTACATTCTTCAACGAGATCATTCACTCGATCGGATTTCAATGCACATAAATCACCTGGTTCTTCTAGTAGAACCTCGGCGAATGCCGTTAACGCAGTCAAGGTTCATCGAAACGCTTCGAGTAAAAGATCTGCGAATAGTTCAGCGTTGAAGAATAAATTCGAAAAACGCTCTGATGCTTGCGGAAGGTCAAACGGAAACTTTGAATGTGTATCTCATTCGTCAAAGATGAACGGTCCAGTTTTGGATTCTGAATCAAATATGATAAACGAAAAGGCAACAAGAAAGCGGCTTCTATCGGATTGCAACTCGTTTCATTTCGATGAATTCAGTCAACCAAACATTCAAACTAATTCATCGAATACACCGCAAACATTTCTTTCATCCGTTCGCAACATTCAAACACAAGTATGTTTATGCTAAACTGTTGTGTTGTGGCAAAGTTTGGACGTTTTTGATTTGTGTAGCAACGAATAAAAGATTAGATCATTTGAACAACGGAATAGCTAATGACAGTCGGTAATAACAGCGAATAATAGAGTGAAACAAGAAGACTGTAACTTCAAAAATTGGATAGGAAGTAAAAAATAATAAATAAAGATCGGCTGTATTTCTACCGAAAGATTTTCTTTCAAGGAACTGGCTCATAGTCGATATCCAACGTCTGTAACAGTGCACCGATCTGACAGTCTGAGTAAAAAAGTGAAACAATCGCTGAATACGCTTGATCATTTGACTGATACCATCGAAAGGTTTTGTCGCTCGTTGCTCTTCCATCTCATTATCTTTAGAGTTCTCAAATTCTTATC
The DNA here is from genome assembly GCA_035041965.1 of Anisakis pegreffii. Classification (NCBI taxonomy): domain Eukaryota; kingdom Metazoa; phylum Nematoda; class Chromadorea; order Rhabditida; family Anisakidae; genus Anisakis; species Anisakis pegreffii. The sequence goes on along the minus strand of JAPYMA010000256.1, from coordinate 592 downwards.
TGTGTTCATTCGAATGATGTTCTTAGATGTGTTCTCGTCATGTTCATTTATACACTTGATTAGATGTAATATCAAGAGTGGTGATAGCGGTAATGGTAATTATTGGGATAATAATAATAATAATAATAAAGCCGATGATGAGAGAAATATTTAAAGGGCCACAAGACTATTAGACGCATCATTCGGTGATCGAATGTCGATTTCATCATACGAACAAATGCCACTGAACAATTCGATTGATAATCCTAAGTCATCCTATCATCACTATGCGGTCACTCCACTCCTCAGAACTGTCGTCCAACCTCAGTCAAGCGATCCTAATTTACCACTGGACGAACGAGTCAATCAGCTGAATGAACATCGCAGAGATACCACAAAGATATTAGAATTTACGGATGAAGCACAAAATTTTGGTAACAATTTGGTCACACAAGAGAGTGATGCTCAGAGTGATGTATGTTCCACCTTTGCTTGCGTGATCTTTTATGCCCGTTCTCTTTGAAAAGATTGTTTCGTGTAACCTATGGTCATATCCAGTTTTCTACTAGAATCATATTCGACATTCAACGGACCATGAATATTGACATAATTA